>PVKE010038245.1:0-15537 GCA_004027555.1 Craseonycteris thonglongyai
CATGGTGCCCAAGCAGGCACTGGTCAGATCCTTGGCACTGTGCATGAGAGATGAGTGCTTTCTGGGCAGTCTGTGTCCCCCTGCCACGTGGCATCTGTTTTACCAGATGTCTCACCTCTGGGTCCATTGGTATGCCAGCCCTGCTGCTGTGTGTCTGTTTACAGCACATCTGCTGCCATGTAAATGCCAAGCAACAAAGTAAACAGTAGGGCTGTGGGGTGAGTGTGTGTACCTATGTGTGTGGCATGTGTGTGTGCATATTTGTTGGGATGGGGGTTGGCAGACACTTAGAATTCAAGACTCACAATGCGCTTCCATAGTACTGCTTCTAGAGGCCTTCTCGTGGTGGTGTTTGCTGCAGGCTACGGCTGGGGAACACTCAGACACCTGCCTTTAGCTGTCAAAATGGATGCCTCCAAGTACATTAGTTCCAGAATCAAAGGGCATATTGATGTCTTCTGCTTCACAAGTCTGGATCACAAAGTTAAAAGGACCATAAAATCTCCCATAAATAGAAGCAGTAGTGAGGCATATTGGAGCTCTACTTAATGGCCCCTTCATGTCATCATTCATTCATTTATTCAATAGATACCTATTGATCATGCATGCCTCCAAGGTATCCAAGGTATGTAGCCCTATAGTGGATGAATGAATAGCTACAGAGAAATGATACTTAGCCTTTATCTGGGGAAATAAGTTCTAAACACATGAATGAACTGAATGACTCTACAAGGTATCCAGTGGTAGATGTCCAAAGGTGAACTTTTTGTAGATTTTTGGGCAAAGGGAAGGATGCTTTAATGGTAAAGGTCGCTTACCATTACAATTGCCTTAGAAACAGTCGAAGTATTCTGAACATAGAGAAACGGCTCCAAAAAGGGCACAAAGGAAGATGTAGGTGTGTGTTATATTATCTGCATAGGAAATTACTTTAAAACTAAATATGTATAACTTGTGAAACCAGAAGAACTCTCATCAGAAATGTATACTCCAAAGTCATTCAAAGGTATTTTACTAGAAAATGAACTACTGCAAGCGAGCATTAAAACATTCAGATATAGTTACTTGGCACATCATTTATCTGTCAAAATCCACACCAAAGTTTTTAAATTAGCCTACAGATGTTAGAAATAGAATGTGTTTAGAAAAATTGCAAGGGTTCTACCAAATTTTAGGAAGTTTAAGAAGTCCACAAGTTTTCAGTCCAATCATTTGAGTGCAACAGTTGAGTTCTGGAACCTTCTTAGTCTCCCATTCTTCTGCCTCCTCTACATCCCTGCCACTGGGCTCCATGACAATGCTAGTCGATCCTGCTATCAGAGTTTATTCTGTCCATCTTGCAAAAAGCTTTCTATGTAAGGTGTTGTCATAGTGCCTGAGGACACAGAATAGGAATATACTGACCTAAAGTACAAGTCACATTTTTGTGTAGATTTTATAATGTATGATTGCACACTTAAGCACACTCTAAACTGGAGATGTGCTTTACATCTTGCTTTCATTGCGATGTAAAAACTCATATGAGACATATACCCCCTGCATCCCCTCTGCAACACTGGAGTTTAACCATAATTACAAAAAGAACTTGATATTAGCTCAACAGAAAAGTGGCTTACATGGGTTCTCTGATGTGAAGAATAGTTGGTAGTTGAGTTTAGAGAAAACAGACAGAGAATGAGTAGACAAACCATAAAAATACAGGGTCCAGCAAAGGAACAGACCTTTTTTAAGTAGTGTAAATGAATGTGTTGTCTTAGTAACCTTAGTAACCTTTGTGTTCCAAGTTCCTTGAAGTCAAATGGCCCTTTGACTGACAAGGGAATAGCGAGTGAGAGCAGTGAAGCTATACTATCAAAACGCTCACTTGTTACATGAAGAATTTGTAATAATAGATTTGGTATAGATTACCAGCTCATCAAAAAGGGCAGTTACTTCTGCAGGACCCTATATAAAACTTTGCAACTCACTACAAATCACAGTTTACAATTATTGACCCCCAGGACAATTAAACAGCTATCACTAAGTTGTCAGAGCTCACGTATGATCCTTTTATTATTTCCCTCCCTGTTCCATATTGTGTATAAAGCTGGCATAAACCATGTATTATATTCAGAGTGCTACATTCACTCTTTTCCTGGTGACAGGTTATCTTTTAGCAAAGTCGTGGCTGATGTCCCAACATTTAGATTAGAAACTTACAGAATTTTGAAACTATAATGGTGCCCTCTTCCTTCTGATTACTACAAAGAGATAGTGTTTCAATAGATTTGGATTAAACTTGAGTCCTTCACACAGCTCCTCCATTTAAATTTTAGTCATCTTTTATTCTTAGAGACTAAATATTCAAATTAAGATCACAAGTGTTTCCAGCTTTATGTCTAAGGGTGGACAAACTTTGACTTTGGACATATCAGTTTCAGCTCATTAGCCAGCTCATCAATCCCAGGAATTTTTACTTGCCTATTTTACTATTTCCCTCCCCACCTTCCTTGGGGCATTTTTAACCTGCAGGGAATTGGTGCAGAGGCTGACATGCCCCTATGTACCAACTCTTTTAGGGGTTCCCCAATTTATTAGAGACTGCAATTACGGCAATATTATTTGTAAGAGGGATATTTAAATGAGAAAATGCATAAGACACTAGTTTTCAATAATGTGCATCAGTTTTTGGTTTGTTTGCTTTTGTCTTATGTACCTCCCACTTATCTTAGAAATCAGTGGCATTTTCCAGCCCCAAATCACAGTATACCTTTACAAGATATTCTGTAAGACATTAACTGTATGCATGTCATCATTGCAGTATTAAAGACTATGGCTGGTATTAACTATTTTGATAATAGCCCTATTAAAAATGTCAAATTGGGTTCAGTCAAGGGACAACAGGGAAAAGTTCTTTTGTGTGGCATACAGTCCTAGAACATGTCATTTAAGAAAATTCCAAAATTAAGAGCTGAGACAGATCTAACCCAATTGTTGATTTCATTCTTAAAATGTTAATCTCTGAACAGTGGCTAATGTAGATGATTAATGCCTTTTTAACTGTGACAATTCTGACAACTATCTTAGTCTATGTTGAAATGTAGTGAGAAGAAATATTCATAGACCATGCACTTAAGCTCCAGAAATAATCAGGAAAACCAGAAGGGCAAGGTTAAAGAAACAGGCTTTGGATTAAGAAAATCTCTCATTTTAGTCCCACCATCACACGGCCTCAGTCTTCTCATCTGTAACATGGGAATCAAAATATCTATCTTATAAGATTGATATGAAACAAAAATAAGATAAACTATTCAGAGGATCCAGGAGAACAGCCCACTCAACACCTATTCTAAATATTTTCTAGCAGACTTCCTATACTGAAGAGCTGGGAAATCTAAAACTTTATTTTAGAGACTCCTCTGTAGTTAAGCCTCGTGACAGAGCTTACATTCTACCACATGGGTACAATTACATGAAATGTGGAAGGAACAAGCAAAGAACAGACATCAGCAGCTACACAGAGGAGACAATTTCTAACTGTGAGGAGGAGGGGCACAGACACTTGGTTCTTACAAAAGCTGTGGTGAAAGTTCTAGTGATCCAGTCCAGAGCATTATAGGTCCCAAGCAGCTGCCTGGGAGCCAGTGGGGTTTCCTGAGAACCCCATTTCTCTTAGCTTTTCTTCCTGTGTACCATCAAACCATAATCCCCTAATCCTCCCAGAAATTGTTATAAACTACTTAATGCCATCTAACAAATCCCTTCCTGTTCAAGTTCATGGGAATTAATTATGAGGACTACAAATACAATCTCTAACTGAGACCATATCTGAAAAGTATTTTGAAAATGATAAAGATGTTAGCTATTTTTTTCTTTTTTAATATTATTATATTTTATTGTTAAATTTAATGGGGTGACATTGGTTGGTAACAATTAGATAGTTTCCCGATGTACAAGTCCACATCACATCACCCATGCATCGCATTATGTTGAAAAGAAGAATCTTATCCTACCTGTATTTATCAGTTGCTTTCAAAATACATGAAGATCATTTTAGAAAATAAATCCTCAGAATCAAATTGTTCAACATCTATTATATTATCAGGCAGGCATTTTAAGGTCTTTATTTCATGAATAGAGGCTAGAATAAAAGTCTTGCCAGATAAATCTAAAAGTAAATTCATAAATCATGATGATTCATTTCTTTTAAATTGCATGTTCTCTTGTCTAGTACCCTCACTCTCCACCACCCTCCCCAAGTCATAATAATATCTAGAGTTAAAATTAATATGTATATATAAGATATTGAAAAGTATCAATGTGTAAGAATTGTACAAGCCTATATATTGGTGTTCAATACAGGTGTCATCTATAAGAAGTTGCTTACTCAGTACTCTTGGTTGTAAGAAAGAGGGTTAGGTCGAAAGGAAAAGGTTACTTTATTGTTTTTTTAACTAGGAAATTTAAGAGAGGATTGTTTTTTTATCACAATGGGAACAAAAACTCAGGATGGACCTTCATCTCTCTTCACCTTGATGAGCTTGCCTCAAATCCCATATTTACATACTCCCAGCAACATAATCCTAAAGGCGTGGTACCTTTCCTTAAACTAAAAACAAAACCCACTGTGGGAAATACTGATTGCTAATGTGAAGCACATGCACACCCTGCTTCAATCACTCTGGCCTGGGTATGGCCAACACTGGACCCAGGCTTTTGCCCATAAGCACCAATAAGTTTGAGAACTTAACTTGGGAGCCCTGGCAGCAACATGGCTAGATTAAGAAGAGAAGACAGGATGCTGGGATAGCTCAGCAGGTTGAGCACTTGCCTTGCAACCATGAGGTCTGCGGACCAAATCCCAGCCCCAACCCATGCAAACCCATGCACTGAACTGTGGCACAACTGGTAACTGCTGAGATGGTGGCAAAGGTTCTCATCTCATCTCCCATGCAGGAGGACCCCAGTTCAGTTCCTGCCTTGTGCAGCCCCACATCCAATTGTGTAGAATAGAATTATATCACAACTAATGATATACTACTATGGAGACTGCTCTGGGCCCATCCCTCTTCTCTCTCTCTCTCTGACCTCCTAAAAAAATAAAATAAATCTTTGAAAAAAATGGCATTCTGTGGTCAATTATAAAATATTAAAATAAAAAGAATAGGGGGAGAAGAAATTCCTTAAAGAAAGTTAGGATGCTAACCAGAAGAACAACAAAGATCACCTCTGAGCTACTCCTTGATTTTAAAAATGAATAAATAAAGCATTCTCAGTGCTCATTTTTCTATAAATTATGAAATGTATTTCCAGGTATACCTTTACTATGTACTTCGCATCTCCCTTATCTAGTCATCCTGGCTTAACACATACTCTTGATTGTGTTCTAGCACCTTTCCAAAAGCAATATGATCCTGGAACAGCCTTAGGATATAACAATATACAGCCCTTTATAATTTAAAGCAAGTGTCTTATCGCATTTAATCATTTTAGTATCTCTATTAGGTAGATGATGAAAATGATGATGATGATGCTTTTTATCTATTATAATAATATAACACAGTCATTATTCTGATTTATGCCTATTTTATAGGTGAAAATTCAGATCACAGGAGGTAAAATAGCTAATCAAATCATAGATCCATTAAGTGACCAAGAGAGGATTTTGGTCTAAGTCAAGGATGTCCAACCTTTTGGCTTCCCTGGGCCACATTGGAAGAAGAACTGTCTTGTGCCACACGTAGACACTCACACTAATGATAGCTGACGAGCTAAAGAAAATGGGGGGGGGGAAAGTAATCACAAAAAAGTCTCATAATGTTTTAAGAAAGTTTACCAATTTGTGTTGGGCCCCATTCAAAGCCACTGTGAGCGGCATGAGGCCCATGGGATGCAGGTTGGACAAGCTTGGTCTAGCACCTAAATCACTTGCATCTTATTCTATATTTAAAACAGACCACTTGTAGGGTCAGTTGTAAAAGACAGTTTGATTGGGTCATTCCAATGCATTCTGGAATACCTTCTGATGTGTAGCATGAGTCTTTGGGGGTGGGGTTTTGTCTCAATATAAAGAGAAGTAAATTGGGGGAGAAATTCAGGGGGCCAATGTAATGTCTGCTACATGACGCAATACTGAAGTGATCAGATTCCCTACAAGAAGCGAGGTTGCCTCCGGTCTCTCCTCCCTGGGCTCTGCATACAGTAGCCATTATGGGAATCATCTCTTAAACACTGTCACAGTCAGGAACAAAGAGCTGTTCTTCTGATGTCCTCATCCTAGCTGGAAACAGAACCTGCTAGTCCCTTGGTGAGAAACTCTCATCTTGTCCTGAGGTCTCTAGAGATAGATTTTCAGCCTAACTCACAGATTTCCCCAGAAACATGTATTTAGACACTACGGTGCACCAAACTTGCAAAGTTGTTTTCCATTATTGTTGTTTAAAATGTCTACTGTCAGCTTTTGCCCCTAATAGCACTTTCTCTCTCCAGGGATATCTAAGTGATTTTTGATCTTCTGAAAGCTTCAGTATTATAAGTAATGCTTATGACATAAAAAAAAAAAGGCAGGAGAGGAAAATATCTTGCTTTTGTGTTGTGCAAAATGCTTTCAAACTGCCTCCCTCATGGGTCCTCATAGCAACCCTATCAGATGGGGGTGGGGGGACAGATATACACATCCCAATGGAACAGACAGAGAAACTGAAACCTCACAGGGTGACTTACTGAACTTCCTCAATTATTAGGGAAAGTTAGAAGAAGCAGTCAAACCTCCTCAATCCCAGGTCTAAATCTTTTTCTATAAGATCAGTGGCTTTCAAATATCTATTTTAAATTTTTTAAAAATAAAATCTGGCATTTACATATCAACACCCAATATATAAAACAGATACTAGGAATGTCGATTCTATGGAAGTAGGAGGCCTGAGTCCAGCCCATTCTGGTAAGACCTAATAAGCTTCACTGCAAAAAGCCTGTCATGGAACACAGTTTGAGAAGCCCATAACTAGCCCAAGTTGCCATCTTTTGTCTTTGCAGTCCAATCCTGCTGAGCACAGCTTCCCAAGTGGGGTGCCATAAACATTGTAAAAATGTGCTAAAAATGTCGATTCTCTTCAGCTACTGAGAGGGTCCAGGTAGCTTGAGCTCTCTGGAGCCAGTCTTCTCGATCAGGAGCAGCCTCCTCGTGTAGCCCAGGGAGCTCCACCAAGACAGGCTTCTATGATGAGGGGCACTGCAGAAGGTGTAGGAGGGCCCGGGACACCGACACATGATTTTCCTCATGAGATTCAAATGAACGCTACAGCTATGACCGTAAGGAGCCCACTCCTACCTGGATCAGACCATCTTGCTACCTGACTTCCTTACTGGGTATGTAAATTCTCACCTTTGTCCAAAGCAGATTTCCCCAACAAAGAAATTGGTTACTAAATTTTCCTGCTGGATCTCCTGTCTGGTATCAAATTAATCCCTTGGCTGCTAAACATTTAGCTGACCTCAGTTACCACTTTCCCAGGGATTGATTACAGGTCTTCCTAGTTGTTTTCGTCCTGCCAGGTGATGCTTATTAAAATCCTTCCTGGCTGCTTTTTGCTATTAGATTTTTAGTTTTTTGTTTGTTTGTTTGTTTGTTTGTTTTGTTTCTTTGTTTGTTTGTTTGCATGTTCTGCCATCATTATTCTAAGATATCCTTAATTCACTCCACAGTCTCATTCACTATTTCAGTCCTCTTGATGGGCCAGTTTCCTTCCTGCCACAGGGTCTTTGCACAAAATATTGTGCATCCCTAAATGCAACTCACCTTCTCTGTCTAATTAACCTCACTCATCCTTGATATTTCAACTCAGATGTCACACCCTCAGGTAACCCGTCCTGATGCTGCAGATTAAAGTGGCTCTGTCTGTTATGCACCATGTACCTTTTCTTCACGGCACATGTTATGGTCATAATTTCATATTTGTTTGCATGTTTGATTATTGCTGATCACCCCCACTAGAATCTAAGCTCTAACATAGCAAGGACTACATCAGGTGTTTTTTTTTCCCCCCATCCTCATGCCTGCCACATAGTAACCTCTAAGAATTGCTAAATGGTTGAATAAATCATTATTACCAATGGTGATAATAATAATGGCAATGACAAAAACTGAAGGCTGAAGGAGATCAGGCAAACTTAGTCCTTATGTGTGTATTTATTTTTCCAGGTAGGGCCATACAGGAAATAGATCAAAAGAGCTTTTTCTCCCCATTACCCTCATTTCTGCATTCCCCTCCCCTCTGCCATTTTCTTTATCTTTTTCCTCTATCTTGTCTTCTCCATCTTTTTTTTCTCTTTCATGTTTAAGAATATTCTTTCTCATATGGACACATGATCATTATGAAGGATACCAGAAAGGCAAGAGAGAACTAGCCTACAACTATCATCTTGGCATAAGTCAGTGAGTCCCTTAGCATACATAATTATTCTCTAGGGGTTGTGTGAATTAAGGCAAAAAGATGCTGTTGTTCTGAGTACCAATAAAAACAACAACAATAATGATTGTTTTTAAACCAGGTAATTAACTAAGCTAAGGATTGTCCATTTTCCCCCAAAGTGAATCTACTCTATTAAATTTATAACAATCCTACTTTGGAGGGTCACCTTAGACTGACAACACGCAATCTATCTTCAGCTCAATCCCCATTGCTTTGCTGTTTGTCTTCTGAAAAGCCCCCTTGCCTCTCTTTGCACTGGTTTTATTTGCCAAAAGAGGATGAAAATCTCTATATAACCACTGCATGTTATTACTATTTTCCGATTCCCCTTTCTTCACTGCAAAGTCAAGCGTGCTGCTGATCCACCCAGGTCTTGGTAACGGGGCCAGGCCGGGTGACTTCTCCTTTATGATGAGTGGAGCTCTGGGGCAACGGTCAGGAGCAGAGCCAGCTTCTGAGCTGGCAGGCTGCCCAGAGTTAGTTGTGTAAAACCAATGCAGAGAAACCAAGGTACAAAGATGAAGATCATGAGTAGACAAATAGCAGGGGCGACTTAAACAGAAGGTGAAGATCCCAGAAGCCAAAGGAAATCCACGGCTGAAAAGTACAGGCAGGATTCTGTTTGTTTGGGGCACTGTACTGTATTTATTTGTTATAATTCTGTTCCAACAGTCTCTGGAAAGAACATGCCATAAGCTTTTTAAGTTAAAGTTTGAGGGAAACTTTTTAATGAGGGACTAGTCTGATAACATCTAAAAGTAAGGCTCATCCTTAACAGCACAAAGTGAGGCATGCAGACATTGTTTTCACTGGTGTGCACTGGGCAGTAGCCAGCAGGACCTACACTATAGCCTCACCCCCAAAATCAAACCTTACTCTTATCAAAGCTCTAGATCCAGTTAATAATTTACAGAAAGTACAGAGAAAGATGAATCCATTATTTATAACATCACGGGAATGTAATCAGTCAAATACAGAACATAGTAAAGTCTACAGGATTTCCTACATAAAATTCAACAGAATCCAGGTTCTTCCACATAAAAATTTCAAGAAAAATAAATAAATAAGAGGGTCTGTGGTTTTATAGAACAAAATTAAATAGTGTGCATTAACCAGATGCAGTATATACAATGTTGCTCGATCAATTCAACAATAAAAGTAAGACATCATCAAAACACCTAAAAGCAAGTATATTGGTGAGAAATTGGAACCCTTGTTCACTGTTGGTGGAAATGTACAATGGTGTAGCCACTATGGAAATTCTTCAAGACATTAAAAATAGAACTACAACATGATCTAGTAATCCCACTTTGGGGCATATATTCAAAAGAATTGAAAGTAGAATATTGAAGAGATACCTGCACTCCCACATTCTCTGAAGTATTATTCACAACAGCCGAGATATGCAAACAACCCAAATGTCCATTGTTGGATGAATGGATAAAGAAAATGTTGTATATACATACAGTAGAATTTCATCTAGCCTTAAAGAAGTAAATCATGGTGTGTATTTGACAACATGGATAAACCTGGAGGACATTAAGTAAAATAAGTCAGCCACAGAGGGACAAATACTTCATGACTGCACTTCATATGGAATATCTAAAATATTCAAACACATAGAGACAGAGAGTAGAGTCAGGGTTCCAGATATTTGGGAGAGGAGGAAAGGATGAGCTGCTCTTCAATGGTACAAAGTTTCAGTTATACAACATGAATAAGGTTTAGAGATTTGCTACACAACATCATGCCTATAGTTAACAATACTGTATTGTGCATTTAGAAATTCCTGGGGAAGCTGGGATGGCTCAGTGGGTTAAGTGCTCACTTTGCAGCGCTGGGGACTGGGGATCAAATCCCAGCCTGGCCCATGCAGAACCATATGCTGAACTGGGAGCTCCCCCAGTTCAGTTCTCTCTCTGTCTCTGTGTCTCTGTATCTCTCTCTCTCTCTCTCTCTCGTCAAAAATAAATAAATAAATAAATAAAAATATATTAAAAATTCCTTAAAAAGGTAGATCTCAGGTTAAGCATTCTTCCCACAATTTTTTAAAAAGCTACTTGATTAAAAAAAAAAAAGTAAAAACATCATGTTAATTTTTTTAATTGACATGCATAGGACAATTGATGACATCTGACCACAGTTTGTATATTAGTTAAAATCCTTTCTAGTAAAATTAGTACTAATATTGAGGCAATATTAACAATTAGATAATGGTATTGGATTAATATGAGTCATTGTTTCTTAGAAATACAATAAAATTACATATCTGTATGATGAATAAAATTATAGAATAGCGTATGACAGACAAAACAACATTGACTAGCTACATATCATTAGTTGTTCAAGTTAGATAATAGGCACGTGAAGGTTATTATACTAATCTCTTTACTTTTTTGTACTTTTGAAATTTTAATAATAAAAAGTTAAACAAAATCAAATGAACATGATTTCCAGGAAAAATTAGGCACCAAATGCCAATGTAGAAATAGATTAATTAATTCACCAACATTCAGCAAAATAATTTGTAGGATCTAAGACGTATTTAGATGGAGATCAGAAATATGATTTTCAGAAAAGAAACTGACATAATAAACTACCTTTGTGAACTAAAAACAGAGGTGGTAATATCGGCAAAGTAGGGAGTTTTGAGAATCAAAGGTAATCAGAGAAAGTGTTTGAAAAACTGAATTTATAAATAGCTATGAGTGAGTTTTATAATTAACAGCAAAAAGTCAGTTTGGAATTTAACTGTAAAGACTTAAAAAGGATTTCTTTTTAATCTTTTATTTTTTAAACAATTTATCTTTCATTCCTTATTAAAATTTTTCTCTATAGCTTTTTTCCCTTTTAGTGGAGAACTTTGTTAGACAAGCCTCACATTTTTCTTATTGTGCAGTAGACTCTCAGTTAACCAGAACTCAAGCAACCTTCACTGATTTTTTTGTGTGTGTGCCTGTTGCTTGAGAGATTTGCCAGTTGCTTCAGAGTTTCAGGTAAATTTATAGAGTCTACTGCACCAAGAAATGAAAACCATGATGTGGAACTGAAGCTGGCAGCAATGATGTCAGATAGGTTCAAAGAAAGCTTATCAGATAAGTATTAATAAAAAAAATTACAGCTCTAACTATGCTGTGCTATGCTTGCTATGCATTTCAGTTCCGGGCCAATACGAGGTTTATCAAAGGTAGGTAACGTGGTGTATGGAAATAGCAGGTAAGAGTTCTGAAAACCTTTATGAACTAGAGTAAATCTTGAAACTGAGTTTAATCTCTGCAAGTTGCACATCTAGGTATAATTATAGGTTAGCATTTGACATAGTAGATAGGTGGAAAAAAAAATAGGACCCTAGGAAAGCATGTCTCTAATAAAGCTCAAAAGGCTCCAATACATGGCACATGTATGTAAATACCTATGGAAACCAGACAGGTAACATTCCTGGGATGTCAGTCAGCACTGGGGTTTGCAAAACACTGGTCATATGCTTTTTCAAGAAGGTAGTCTGTGTGCCTCAGTTCCAGCCCATCATTGCCCATGCTGAAACATGAGTCTTTTGTGCATTTTAAGACTGTTTTAGGTGCCGCCAGAAATTTAGACGATTCTGTGAAATCTTTTAGTTTCATAATGTTGGCAAGATAATCAAATTTATAAAGTGTTTGTGGGCCAATTTCAGGATTCTCAAATCAAGTTCAACTACAGGTCACATTCTCCCTGAAGACAACATGCTTGCAAACTGTTCTATCTTCCAGTCATGGTTTTTTATCCTTTTCCACCTATTTGTTTGTTTTTTGTTTTGTTTTTTTTCATATGTGCCTTGGTTCAGAACAAACTAGAATATTTTTCCTTCAATTTATTTTCATGGTTCTTTACTACTGTTTCATACTTTTTTTTTTTAATTCTACTTCTGAATCCTTTTTTATTTTGTGTGTGGAATATTTTTTCAGAAAATGTTAAAATAAATGAAAATGAATAGGAAGGGAGTAGGTGGGGAGAACTGTGAATGAATAATCAAGAAGATTTTTCTTTTCTTGAACAATTAGAGCTTGATGGTCATGAAACACAGGTTAAAATGTTCACTTTTACATGAACCTTTGAAGAAAAACATACACTATATGACTCTAACCAGAGCTGAAAAGACCATAAATTACCACGTCTAACCTTATAATTCTGGACCAAAAAAAGAAAAAAGAAAACTAAAATTACATCACCATTAGTAAACTAATAATTTTATATTCACATAAAATGGCAACACAGATATCTGATTTTAAACTTTAGCATAATTTAGCACATCCGTGAGACATTGGAGAGTAAACCTAACAATGGCATGGTTGTTATTTATTGAGTCTTCAAGGCCACAACAATATGAAATGAGAGGCCCCCAAATGCATAGGGGAGACAGGATGCTATAAGGAGAGAATTGGGTTGGGAATTGAAAATTAAGTTCCAGTCCCAGCTCTGTGCCAATAATTCATAAAAGCCTCTTTGCTCCTCAGTTCATTATTTATTTACTATTTATACCTAACTTATTTCCAAAACAGACTGGAGATGCCGTTCAATAAAAACCACTAATGTACCTAACTCTTTTGTAAGGTAATAACCTGAGATTAAAAAAAAAGAAAAAGAAAAAGAATTTTTGCAGCAAATCTAAGCTATGGCAATATACTATAATGGAGCACAAAATGATGCTGTGAGCTTTGTGGCTACAGAACAAAGCAAGAACAAGTTATATCACTCTCATAATCTATGGTTCTCAGTTTTCTTCTTTACAAATCGGGGGGAATGAGAACTGAATGCAATCACTTTTCAGGTCTTTTCCAGGTACAATTGTTTCTGTTACAAAGTGGTATGTACATTTCTGAAAAGAATTCCTTACATTCTGCACACTCAAGCACTAACAGAACTTACAGGAAAATTTGGAGTTAGGTAGTTCACTCATAACTTATGTAGCTTAGCAACCAAATAACTATAAGAATAAATAAAAAATGCTAATAGAAATACTGCCATGGTTATTTATTCAGAAAAATGCCAAATAAATACAGAACCTATAGAAGGAAACCTATAGAAGGAAAGGTTGAGACTTAAAAGTTGAAGGACAAAGTGCACACAGGCCAGGCAAATGTACAGTTCGCACTGTAAGACAGAGCATGAGGCTAAACTGATCTGAGACAAAGCACCTGGGTTAAGACACAGGGTCTGGGTCTTCATTCCTCAGCAGGCAGCTCATGTATTTTGAGTTCAGTCACAGAAGAATCTGTGACCGGGAACTGATCAGTCTAAGATGACCTGTGTTTCTACAAAGATATCTTAAGAGTTTCTATGTTGGAACCAACACATCTAAAAGGCTCAGCTATACATGATTATTGATCTGGTAATTATTCTAAAGATAAGGACTAACAGGCTAATAAGTTGTAAAAAATAAAAGTAAATGAGTGATACAGCCTCAAGGAGCTTATAGTCTAAAATGATGGTTGGGAGAAAGAATGTGGGGTAATTTTGAAAACAAAACAAAACATGAAAAGGTATTATTAAAAAATGAAAAGGAAAATCATGAATAAGTTCACAGTGGCTGTTGTAGCAAACAAAATAAAGAAAACTTGTTCAGTCTAAAGAGAATTCATGAAACCATTGAGAAAAATGGAAGGGATCGTCCAACCATTCTCTCTAGGGGATAAAATTTCTTTAAATCAGAGTTACTTATTTAGGGGCAATTCTAATCCTCAAGGACCACTTGGTAATATATGGAGACATTTTTGGTTGTTGCAACTAGGGAAATGGCTGCTGGTACATAATGGATCAAACTGGTCCCTACAAAAAAGAATTGTCTGGCCCATAATGTCAATCATTCTGTGACTGAGAATCCATACTTGAAATAAAAGTAAGAACAGCTTTATAGTCTGGATCACTGCTTTAAAAATAATTAATGAGTTTGTCTTCCCTCGAGGCTGTTTGCCATGACCCGATATGCTTCCCACGATCTACGTGGAAGGTATACTTAACTTTTCCAATCCAGTATGTGATGACCTTGAGGCCCGTCTACTCCCACCAACCTGATCCTAGAAATCTTAGCATAGAGCTTGCCTCAATTCTAATCCATGTCTGAGGTCTTTTAAAATATTCACATTTCAATTATTTTCTTATTTTCTACTCTTTTCTATGATTTAGTTCTTTTGACCCCCTAATGAATTGGTATTTTGACTTATGGGATAATGACCTTCTGGTCTAGGTTCTGACCTTTTATCTTCCTTCAGTTTGACTCTTTTTCTGATGCCCTGAGTTTTATTACTCTCAAATGGTATTCAGTACAGTCAATTAAATACACAAAACTAATTTGAGCATTTTTAGTGTACAACTAAGTTTCTAAATATTTGATGGTCCCTTTGTGCTTCTCAAAATGATAAAAATAGTCTTTAGTTTTAATAATGCTTAGCTTGAAGGAACATACAGCAAAGAAAGGACATTCTGTTCAATAAATGGTGTTGGGAAAAATATATGGTCACATGCAAAAACTAGACCACTGTGTTATATCATACATAAAACTTAACTCAAAATGAATTAAAGACTTAAACATAAGACCTATGATCATGAAATCCCTAGAGGAAAATATAGGCTGTCAACTCCTGACATTGGTTTTAACAATGTTTTGTGGATCTGAATCCAATGACTAATGAAACAAAAGTGAAAATAAACCCATGGAACTAATTTAACCTAAAAAGATTCTGCAAAGTGAAGGAGACTGTCTTCAAAATGAAAAGGCAACCTACTAAATGAGAGAAGATATTTTCAAATTACACATCCAATAAAGGACTAATATCCTAAATACATAAAGAACTCATACAACTCAATGACAACAAATATCTATTAAAATGGGCAGAGGTTCTAAATAGACATTTTCCAAAAAAGACATACAGAGACCCAATAGGCACATGAGAAGATGTTCAACATCACGAATGTTTAGGTAAATACAGATCAAAATCATAGTGATCTGTTACCATACACCTGTTAGAATAGGTATTACTAAGAAGACAGGAAATAACAAGTGTTAGAGAGGATGTGGAAAAAATGAAACCCTCATACACTGTTAGTGTAT
>PVKE010038246.1:0-15528 GCA_004027555.1 Craseonycteris thonglongyai
AAGTAATAATAATAAAGGAGATTAGAATGTTTAGAAGATTTGTGAATGGAAAATTTAAAAATTAAAAACAAAACTATAAGCATTAAAAATAACTTATAGCAGCTGGCACTTTTTGGAGTTGGTGAAAACAGGCAAATTAGACTACTCCTTTGCTTATCTGTTGAGGGTGTAAGGAAGCAAGGTCTCTCATACAGTACCTGATTTAAATGTAAATTAATTAAATGGTTGTAGGACAATTCAACAATCCATATCAGCAGATATTGGCAGCCTCAAAAATATTCCACTCCAACATTGATGACCCTGGTTCTCACCATTATCCATTCATTTACTTAAATGTTTAAGTCCAGTTATACATGTTAGGTGTATCAGAATTAATTCATGCACCCATGAGTAAACTACTTTATCAACTAGAGTACAGATATATGTACATGTGTCTGTGTGCACGCGTGTGAGTGTGTGTGTATGTATATGTGTGTGTGTATGTATGTATATATCTATATATAGAGATATATAGATATATAATTTTTTTTAGTTTTACAAGTTCTACTCATGTCCAAAGTTACTTAGGTCAGCACCATTGCCCCCAAGCCCTTCAGTAAGCTTGTTTTCTGCTTTTTAATATTGTTAAATTCTATTGTCACATTCTCCATAATATCTTGAAACACACTGATTTGTTTATTCTCTCTATTGTTTGCCTTTCCAGAATCTCATATAATTGGAATCATAGAGTAGCTAGCTAGCATTTTCAGACTGGCTTCTTTCACTTATGAATATGTATTTAATATCTATCCGTGTCTATTTGTGACTAGAAAGCTCATTTCTTTTTAATGCTAAATAATAAATATTGTATTGTATGCATGTTCCATAATTTGTTTATTCATTCACCTATAAAAGAAAATCTTGGTTGCTTCCATATTTTGATGGTTATAAATAAAGATGCTATGAACATTCATATGCAGGTTTTTGTGTATATATGTTTTCAAGTGAGTTGAATAAATACCTATGCACTTGATTGCTGGATTACATGAAAAAACTATGTTTAGCTTTGTAAGAAACTGACAAATTGCCTACCAAAATGGCTATATATTTTGCATTTCCACTAGTAAAGAGTGAGAGCTCTATATTCTTGCCATTATTAGGTACTACCAATTTTAGATTTTAGTCATTATAGTTTGTGTGTAGTGGTATGCTGTTTTAATTTGAAATACATAATGGCAGTTGACATTGAGCATCTTTTACATGCATATTTGTTACATATTTTCCGGCATATAAGACGACCGGGCGTATAAGATGACCCCCTAATTTTACAGTTAAAACATAGGTGTAGGCCTATATTTGCTGTATAAGACTACCCCCCACTTCTGAGGCTGTAGTCTTATACAGTGAATATAGGCCTAAACCTATGTTTTAACTGTAAAATTAAGGGGTCGTCTTATACGCCCCGTCGTCTTATACGCCGGAAAATACAGTATCTTATATTGTTGACAAGGTGTCTTTTCAGATCTTTTACCTATTTTGAAAAATTAAGTTGCTGGTTTTTTATATGTTGTCTTTTGAGATTCCTTGCATATTTTGCATACAATTTCCTTAGATATGTGCTTTGAAAGTATTGTCTTAGAATCCATGGCTTGTCTTTTAATTATTTTAAGCCTCTTTAACAGAACATAGGTTGTTAGTTTTAATAGACCCAACTTATTAATTTTTTCATTGATTGTACTTTTTGTGTTGTAACTATAATGTAACAAAATCCAAAGTCACATAGCCTTTTTCCTATATTTTTCTAGAAGTTTTATAATTTTGCATTTTGCATATAGATGCACATTCCATTTTGAAGTAACATTTATGACATTTTTAAGATGCGTGTGTAAGTTTATTTTATTTTTTGATTGGTCTCTTTGCTCTTTTCTATTATTTTTAATTATTAAGTTTGTTGAGGTGTCATGGGTTAGTAGAATTATATCTTTCAAGTGTACAATTCTATAATACGTCATCTATGTGTTTGAATGCCCAATTTTTTCAGCACCATTTATTAAATATAAATACTTTTTCTTTTTTGTCAAGGATAACTTGATTATATTTACATGGGTCTATTTTGGGATTCTTTGTTCTTTCACATTGATCCAAGCATCTTCTTTTGCAAGTACTATGCATTCTTGATTACTGTAGCTTTATAGTAAATCTTGAAATTAGGTAGTGTGAGTCATCTAACTTTGCTCTTCTTCAGTATCATATTATATTAGCTGTTCAAAATCTTTGGTCTTTCTGTATAAACTTTAGAGTCAATTTGTCAATATCTATAAATTAGCTTATAGATAATATAGCTGGGGTTTTGTTTGAGACAGCATTCAATCTACAGATAAAATTGGAAATATTTGACATCTTAACAATATCAGCCTTTTTTCAAATCATGAACGTGTAATCTCTCCCCATTTATTTAAATCTTCTTTGATTCCCTCTATCAGAATTTTATAGATATTTTTGCATGAAGGCGGTTTATGTATTTTATTATACCTATGTATTTCTTTGTTTTGGGGGTGTTATCATAAAAGGTATTTTTATAAGTTTAAAATTCTAACTTGTATATAGGAAAAGAATTGGGTATTGTGTATAAATAAACCTTTTATTCTGCAAACTTGCTGCATTTGCTTATTCATTCTTGGATTATTTTAAATTAAATATTTGCAATTGTCTACAGAGGTGATCATGTTATCTGTGAATAAAGACAGTATTATGCCTTTCTTTACAATCACTATCTGCTTTAATAAACTAGCTAGGACATCCAGTACACTGTTGAATAAGAGTAGTGAGAAGATATCAATTGTCTTGGCCCTGATAATAGGGAGAAAGTTTTCAATTCCTCATTGTAAAGGTTAATTGTGTATATCAATTTGAAATATGCCTAGATATTTGGTTATATGTTCTACTAGGTGTTCCTATGAGAGTGTTTTTTTGGATGAGATTAACTTTTAAATCAGTAGACTGAGTAAAGCAGATCACCCTCACCAATGTATGGGGTCCTCATCCAATCAAATTGAAGGCTAGAATAGCACAGAAAGGCTGACCTTACCACAAGTAGGAAAGGATTCCACCTGTTGATGGCCTTCAAGCTAGGACTTGCACTTTTCCCTGCCTTTTTACTTAAACTAAAACTATTCCTGAGTCTCAAGTCTGTCAGCCCTTAGGAAATGAACTGCACCACTGGATCTCCTTGTTTTCAGAACTTTGGATTTGAACTGAAATTAAATGGTTGGCAAACTTGAATCTTCAGTTTGCCAGCTCACCTTGCAGATCTTGGTACTTGCCAGCCTTCATGAGATTGTGAGTCAATTCCTTTTGATTTTAATAATTCTATCTATCTATCTATCTATCTATCTATCTATCCTCTATCATCATCATTTATCTATCTATGTTGTTGGTTCTGTTTGTCTAGCGAATCCTGATTAATATTACTACTCACCATTAAGTATGATGTTAGCTATAGGTTTTGATGCACGTTCTTTATCACACAGAAGAGGGTCCTTTTTATTCCTGGTTGTTCAGATTTATTTTAACATAAATAGATGTTGATTTTTTCAAATGCTCTTTCTTTGACCACTGAATCTATCTAATTTAATCTATTTATTTTCTTGAATGAAAATTTATTAATTTGTGAGTCTTCCGAGATAGCAAGTGTCTTCTTCATTGTGGATGTTGCTCAAAGTTGTCAACCATTTATAATTTATGTGAACTAATTAGTTTCCTTTTCATAAGTCATTTTCTAGGAAGGTTTTAGTTTCATTATTCATAAAATGGTACAAAAAAAATACTTACCTGTAGTATTTCAGTAAGAAATAAAGGGAAAATATCTATGAAAACTTTAGAAGAGTGTCTGATGGATAGAAACTGCTCAGTCAATATTTGCTAGTTATCATTATGATTACAAATGTTAGAATTGTTGTTATTTAGTAAGTTTGGGGTTTAGCACATTTTGATATGGTGGGTTACCCTAAGAAGAGTATGACTGGGAGAACAGCTAGACAAGAGCCCCTGAAGAACAGAATAAGAAGTGCAAAATTACCCAAGACTAACCAAATATTTCAAACATTTGCCTATATTTGTCTCTTGAATTGGAAAGTCTTTACCTCTCTCTTGCTCCATTTGATTCCTGCTGTCATATCCTAGGATGCAAATGATTGTCATTCATATTAACCTTCTGTCACATGAAGAGTTATGTCCTATAGAACACAATTGCCCTTTATTTTATTGATTTCCTTGAAGTAAAAATGAACCTCAGTTACCAAACAAATGTGTGGGATCTCAAATTTTTTTAACTCTGAGTTTGAGGCCAAGGACATGATGATAATCTTCATTAAACAGAGCAGATATTACACTTAGATTGCACTCTACTTTCAAGACTTGTTTGATTTTGTGTTATGTGCTGAAGTTCTGTGGTTATATTTGTTTGCTCATTTTGTACCTTTGATTGCATTCTTGTGTGAACTTGATGTATTCAGTGATTGTTACATAGCCTTATAATATAGAAAATTAGGAAAAGGATAGAGAAAAGGTCTGTGGATGAAATTGGATGATAAATTTGGATGGAGCTTTTTTACAATTCTGAGAAGCAAGCCATGTTTTGGCAGAGTTTATTATTTTCCAGTTTAAAAATATATTTAAGCTTTTTCTTTTTCATATGTTCTAAAACAAAATTCATTTCTACAATGCAGAGTCTTTCATTAGAGAAGTGCATCATTCCCACGGTGGGAAAAGGAAGAATGACTCTTTGAAAAAGAGCTACCATCCGAAGTCCAGCTCTGATTTTTCCTGTGTTATCACCTTACAGTGGTACCCATATTATACTTATTACATTTGCTATAGTCATCCAGCAAAGCATAGCAAAATGCTTTTTTAGCTGTATACCATTCAGCTACAAATGGAAAAAATAAAAAATAAAAACAAGTAAAATAAAGTGGTAGTATAAGAGAAACTGAAACATAGCTTTGTAAACTTTATTTCTCTATGAATTTTAATTATCTATCTATATCAAGTATAAAAAACAAACAAACAGGTTTATTAATCAATTGATCCACTACGTTTCCCAACATTTCACTTAGTCACCTCAAACTTTATTTTCTCAAAGCTATTTGAAAAATGAGAGAAACAGCACTGCAATGGACATTGGGGTACATATTCTTATACTGACTAAGGTTTTCAAATTTGGAGGTAGATACCCAGAAGGAGAATTACAAGGTTATATGATATTTCCATTCCCAATTTTCTGAGGACTATCCATACTGTCCTCTATAGTGGTTGTGTCAATTTTTATTCCCATCAGCAGTAAATGAGGGTTCCTTCTCCACAGCCTCTCCAGCACTTGTTGTTCCTTGTTTTGTTGATTATATCCAGTCTAATAGGTGTGAGGTGGTATCTTACTGTGGTTTTGATTTCAATTTCCTTAAAAGCTAATGAAGTTGAGCATTTTTTCATGTTTGTTAGCTATTTGTATGTCTTTGTGGTAAAATGTCTGCTTAGGTCTTCTGCCCATTTTTCAAATGGATTGTTTGTCATTTTATTGTTGAGTTGTATGCGTTCCTTATATATTTTAGACATTAGCCTCTTATCAGAGGATTGTTTGCAAATATTTTCTCCCATTTGGTTAGTTGCCTTTTTGTTTTGTTGATGGTTTCTTTTGCTGTGCAGAAGTTTTTTAGTTTGATAAAGTCTCATTCACTTATTTTTGCTTTTACTTCCCTTGCTTTTGAGTTCAGGTTCATAAGATTCTCTCTGAACCTAAGGTCTATACATTTAGTACCAATATTTTCTTCTACACAGTTTATTGTTTCAGGTCTTATGTGGAGGTCTTTGATCCATTTTTAGTTAATTTCAGTATATGGTGACAGATTGCAGTTAAGATTCACTCTTTGCATGTGTTTTTTTAAATTTCCCAGCACTGTTTACTGAAGAGGCTTTTTACCCCCACTGTATATTTTTTGATCCTTTGCCAAAAATTATCTGTTAAAATATTTGTGGGTTTATTTCTGGGTCTTCAATTCTATTACATTGGTCTGTGCAACTGTCTTTTTTTGTCAATACTAAATTGTTTTCACTATTGAGACTATGTAGTATAGACTTAAATCAGAGAATGTGATACCTCAAGCTTTATTCTTTTTTCATAGGATTACTTGGGCTATTTGGGGTCTTTTGTGGTTCCATACAAATTTGATGATTTTTAAAATCTATTTCTTGAAAGAATATCTGTGGAATTTTGTTGGGAATCGCACTAAATCTGTATATTGCTTTGGGTAATATGGCCATTTTAACTATGTTAATTCTTTTAATTCATGAACATGGAATATCTTTCTGTTTCTTTGGGTCTTCTTCAATTTATTTTAATAATGTCTTATAGTGTTTCATGTATAAGTCCTTCACATTCTTTGTTAAGTTTATTCCTAGGTATTTTATTCTTTTTGTTTTTTGTTGCGATTGTAAAAGGTTTTGATATTTTTCATTGCCTCTTCTGATGTTTTGTTTCTGGCATATAAAAATGCAATTGATTTTGTATCCTGCAACTTTACTGTATTTGTATATTGCTTCTAATAGATTTCTGGTACAGTCTTTAGAAATTTGTATATAAAGAACAGTGTCATGGTAGCCAAATCATAGAAACAACCAAAGTACCCTTTGATAGATGACAGGATAAAAAGGCAGTGGTACATATATACAATGGAGTATTACTCAGCTATAAGAAACGATGAAATACTGCCATTTGCAGCAACATGAGTAGAACTTGAGATCATTATACCAAGTGAAATAAGCCAGACAGAAAGAGCTAAGAACCATATGACTTTACTCATATGTGGAATATAAAACTGAAAGCAACAAAGAAACAAAACCTCATGGACATAGTCAATAGTGTAATGATGACCTGAGGTTAAGGGAGGAGAGAGGTGGAAGAGAAAGGAGAGAGAGCTAAATATATGGTGATGGAAGGAGAGCTGATTCGAGGTGGTAGACACATATTGTAACACATAGACAAAGTACTATGGAATTGTACACCTGGAATTTATGTAATTTTTACTAACCAATGCCACCCTAATAAATTTAAAAATAAGAGAGAAAAAGAAACAACACAAGGAAAGGATTTGAAATTTCTTGCCCTACCCTATCACAGATTACTAACCAGCAATTTACTATAGAAGAGAAGAAGATCATAGGTCAAACTTCCAAATATCTTGTACTCATTTAAAATTTTCAAATTTTAATATGTCTATAACTTTAATAAATGTCAAATTCTTCTCATTGGCTAAGTTAATAAATAAATATTAATCATTGGAAGTGGTGAATTATAGATGACTCTACGACTTAGTTGCTGTGATAGTAAAAAAAAAATGTATACCCCCCTCTAAGCTTTAACACCTTTATCCTTTGTTATATTGGGAAAAATAATACCTACCTTGAAAGAATGTTGTGAGAATGAAGTGAAATGATTCATGTAGGATGCTTATAACTGTTTTCTACACAGCAAGCCTTTATAAACATTATTTAAAATAACTAAAATTTGCATCCTAAAGCTTCATAATATACTACATGTCCCACATTCTTTCAATTGAAGACCCAAGAGAAAGTGTAATATCATTTTTTTCTGAATTTTTTCATGTTAATTTTCTTTTCAGACCAAATTAGGATTTGTTTAGTACAGAACCATATAGCATTGAATGGATTTGCTTTGGAGCAAGCAAAATTCCATTAGCGGCAACCTTTGTTCTGAATATGAAAATAAAGTATGGAGTTGTGTTCAGGCAGATGTAGGGCAGGGCTGTCTTTTAGAGACAGAAAAATAGCAAAAGAATATTTAAATCCCAACTTACTTTCCACTATTATAGGGGCAGGACAGAGCCTAAAAAATTGAAATCTACCTCAGATCATATTAAAAATGCCAATTCTATAACGAAATAGTTGATGCCACCCACTTGCATGTTTTTCCCTCCAAAATCATACACAAGGTCTATCTAATGCATTCCAGGTTTTGTAAAATACCCGTATTTCATTTCATTTTCAAGTAGCAAATTGACTCTAATTTGGTTTTTACAATCCATAGATAGTTTTAAAGAGCTGTATGAAAACTTTTGTTTGTGTTTCACATGCTATACATCAAGAATTTTATAAGAAAAATTAAATGTCATGATACATTTTATGGTTTACTATTGTTTACTAATTAGTAAGTGACTTACATGAACACATGCTTTTTTTCCCCTTCAATTAAATCTGGTTAAATTTTTTAAAATCAAGATCAAATTATTTTCACAAATATTGATGAAACTAACTAGCTCTCTTCAGAATTTAGCTCTCAAACCATTTTTTTCTACTGTCCTCACAAAGCTAGACTACTGAAAGAAACATAGAGCGTGTTGATAGATTACAAGAAATGATTAGGGATATTGTGTTGAGCATGACCTCAAAAAGGCGTATAGGAACAAAAGAAAGAGGCTTATGCATTTGACCTAAATATATTTTGTACATGTCTTGGCATATTTGGTTGCTTGCTCACACGCAAGCACACATTCATATACATATGAGCACACATGTAATCACACTCATGTATATTCTTAAGAGAACGCAAAGCCTGCTATCATGTAACTGTTACTTAATAAACATAATCTGAATGCACTGCATAACATTTCTTTAATCATCAATATCACAATCTGAGCTATGCAAAATGATGACGCAGTATATCACATTCTGCCCTCTCAGTACACAAGCTCCAGTCAAGAACTGACAAATATGCTAAACCTCAGGAAAAAGGGAGACAGATGGGTACTAGCATTGGGCCAAGACTAAGAATATATAATACATTAGGCTTTCTGGTTAACCAGAACTCAAGCAACTGGCACTCTCAAACAACCAGCAGGAAGTTGAAGAAGTAATACTACATTTATCTGACATGAGTGTCAGTTAACTCAGAGTCTACTCTATCACAAAATTAATTTCAATCATTATTAGTTCTTTATTTTGATTTAACATTAATTTTACCCAAAAGAAATGTATCATAAGTGGACTTTTAAAACAAACAAACAAACAAACAAACAAACAAAACAATAAGATAGAGGAAAGAGGAAATGACTCATTAAATATTTAGTAAAATGTTTTTAGCAATAAGGCCCATACATAAAATTATGAAAATATATCAGTAAGATATACAAATAAAAGTAACATGTTATGTTGCATATATGTCAAAAGAAAGCTGAAGTGAGATCAGTATATGACAGGAAGACCTGTGGATATATCTGAAATGTTATATGAGATATATATTTATTTTATTCTGGGAGTCAAGTAAATCATTTTAGAAAGGTATTCTTATATATATGCTTGCGCATACATCTATGGAACATTTTAGAATGTTCCTGAAATATACTTTTTTTATTGTTTGAGAGAAGGTGAGAGAGAGAAAAAGGAGGAGGGCCCAGAACAGTCTCCATAGCTATACATCATTAGTTGTAACATGGTTTCATTCCACACAGATGGATGTGGGGAATGTGGGAGGTGGGAACAAAACTGGTGGCCTCCCACATGGTAAGCAAGAATCTTCACCACCATCCTGGTGTTGCCAGTTTTTGTGCCACAGTTCAGCACATGGGTTTGAATGGGCCAGGGATAGGATTTGATCCATGGACCTCCAGGTGTCAAAGCAAGTGCTCAACCTGTTGCACTATCCTGGTATCCCCTGTTTCTGAAATCATATGACCTCACCAAAGAATCAGTCAAGATCAACATGATTAAATTATCTGTGTTCCTTAACTCAGACTGTTAAGTAAATATATTTAAGACCTGCTGAGGCCATTTTACTTACTCCCCACACGTTTTTATTAATTGTAAAATTCTTAATTATTATATGTTATATTCTTCCTCTGTTTCCCTGATCCTCAACTATATTAAAGCAAAACCCTTTTTTTGTTGTTGTTTAACATGTGTCATAGCATGTTCTTTGTGAGAATATAGTTTATATTTTTTAAAAGACATGTTATAACATGGAAGTATATTTAAATGCTTTATTTGTGTTTCTCTCACATCAATTTTGTTTACTTCAAAGAAGAAACAAAAGCACCAGTTGAAAAAAAAATTTAAGTTACTCTTTTGATAATCATTGGTGTGTTATTGACTCCATCCTTAGTCAATTTAAATGATGCCATTTGAATCAATAAGATTTTTTTTTATTGTTTACTGTTGTAGGTATTGGGGGGGGGGCCATCAAGAATCACATTTTCCCAAAAATTTAGCCATTCAGAAGGTAATGTGGTTTACCAAGGCGAAGCCAAGCTGATAAGAGTGAAGCTAAAAGTCCTTTTGGGTGTGGAACAGGGTAGTTTCACTGTAAGGGAGGGTCAATCTGTGAGGCCTTGCTAGGGCAGGCAACTCATCCATCACCACTGCTCCAACGTCCACCCAACTCAGCCTATCAGTGGCTGCAGCTGTTCTAAGAGCATTGTAGCTCATCGACAAACCCCCAAGGCATTCATTTCTCTGTTCTCTCTCTCAGGGCTAAAAATCTGCACCTTTATGTTTTGAAAAGAGTTGGAAACCTATGTCAATAAGGTGGTGAAAAGATGTGAAAAATGTATTTTATGCAAAATTACACTATATTTTACATGTCTTTATACCATCTCAAAATCTTCCTAGAAAGAGAGGAACTAAGAAATAACATTAACAGTCAGCTTTGTATCACCCAGCATCCCAGCATCCTGCATAGGATGACTACGTATTATGAGTTCAATAAATGCATGCTGAATACAGTTTTAAAAAGCAGGTGTGGCTTGTTGACCTAGATAAAACTTTCATATTGTAAATGTGACCGACATCCGTTTCCAAACTGTACTACTTCCTATGTAGATGGACTTTCTCATTTCTTTTTCCTAAATTTATAATCATTCACAAAGTTATCAAGAGCAACAGCAACACCAACAGAAATTCTACCCAGCACTTCTGATCACTTTTTCAAGTAAAGAGACTGAATAGAAATATTTTGTTGTTGCTTCCATCCTACTTTACTGGGAAAATTTGAAGCTTTCAGAGAGAGTAAAGAAACTGATTTTAATTGTTTTTCTTCTGTCTAAAATTAAAATCAAATCTAATTAATAACCATGAAACTACTAATTTTTATATTTCACTGTCTTATTTCAGGCAGTCTTTCTATAAGGGAGAGTTTTTCCAAAATATAATTTATAGGATGACATAAAATCAAAAGAAAATATTTCTTAAGAGAGCCTTTTACCTTATTTTTTTAGTCTTAAGTTGTCTAATTCTAAATTATTGGAATTTTGCTATTTTTCAATCTGTTCAGCATTGTCAATATTCTTGGGTTCATTTCAGTTTCTTTATCTTATAGATAGGTAATGTTAAATTACTTATTTTTGAAGGCTGTACAATATTTAGCAGCACCATAAAGCTATTTAAGTATGACTAAATAAATTTTTTCACTCACTTTTTTATTATGTTTGCTGGGGTTTGTTGTTGTTGTTGTTGTTGTTGTTGTTTTGTTTTTTTATCTCTTGACATTTTAGGAGTCTACACATGAAATTTTTGATAACCCAGCTCTTCGTGGGGTAGATTGAAATTCAACCAGTGTCTTACTTAGATTTTAATTTACAAAATAAATGGAATTCACTGGTAATCTTCAGAATGTTTCTCTATACTGTTAATCAGCTAAACATAACCATCAATTATAAATGCAAATTTTCAGGGTTAAATTGAGTGTTCAGATGCTCTAATGTAGCTTTTATTGGCTGTACATTGCCAAGTCTACATGACACAAAATAAAGTGTTGGGTCAATATTTATTTTTGCATTGGTGCTCTACTGAAAGCTAATATAAGGATAATTCAGGTCAAGGGAAAAAAATAAGGGTGTTAAAAACACAATAAGAAGAGTTGTTTTACTTGTGTATTTTTGCATGAATTATCTGGATTATGTCAACTGTGTAGACTGCTGTCTGGGAATAGGATCTGGGAAGTTTATTCAAATGCTAACATTTACAGAGAATACTCACATGAAGAGTATGGAAATCAGGAAAACATATTTTCACATATGAGAAATAGAAAAAAATCATGAAAATTTTACAATTTTTTAATGGTTATTCTTTGCCCACAATTTTCTGATAAAAGCCTAATTAATTATCTATTTTCCTATCAAAATTTTATAAAGAAAAATAATCAGAACTTAATCATACAGCCCAATTGTTTTCCATTTTTTATCAACATCTCCAGAATAAGAAACATTTATAAGCTTTACTAGCAGTATACCATAGTGACAGGCTTCCAAACAAGGAGAAATAATTTATTAGCTCACAATGTTTTTCTAGCCTTCCCCCACCCTACCCTGAGGTGGTGTATAGGTTGTGCAGTGAATAAATTAAGTATATTTTCTGCCTTGTGCTTGGCATAAATCATTACTTTGTTAGGACCAAAGGGTGAGTGACTATTTGCAATACTATTTTGAGTTAAATAAGCTTTATAATCAAGTAAAGTGGAAATTTCACTTTATGCACTTATTTTATTTTGTAAAATACGTATTTGTGAGATAGTTGTTATGATTAAATCACACTTTCTATTGTGTAAACAAAAAAGTCACTTGGAAAAAGAGCCAGGGAATTAATCCATGCCAAATCAAATTGGTTTGCTGAGTTTTAACTTAAAGTTTTTTTCCCCCTTTTGGTTATAATTATAGCTTTTACACAAAACATAACATAGCCATAATGTTATTTTGTTATAATTATTGTAGCTAATGATATCACAACTTACAAAGATGATTTTTTTCACAAAGATATTTATGCACATATAAAATGTATCTTATTATATAATATGCTGTTTCATGTGTTCCCAAGGAAACTTGACGATTACTGAAGAATATATTTTAATGGGGAACCATTGAGTAAATGTTTTAAGAGAAGACAATTAAAACACTAGTCAATGATATATATTTATACATTACATTTTATAGCCATTTTGCGTCTTAATAAACTAAAACAAATTACATTTTTCTCTTTTACAGAGATTTCAGAGAAAATGAAGATCAAAGCTTCATCTATAGCTTCTTTCATGCTCAAAGCATTATGTTAGATTTTTGAGTCCCAGTGCAACAGATGCGAGCAATGCGTTGCTCAACAAGGCAAAGCATTTTGCAAAAAAAAACCAAACCAGTCTAGAACTCACTGCTGTTCATCAGCCCTAAACCTTGATTGAATGTAGAGCAGAATGATCCAACATAGAATGTTTGCAAAAGGATGAAAAGTTGTTGGGTACAAAAAAAAAAAGACGAATTTAATGATATGCCTCCATTAAAGATGATGTAGATGATAAATTTATGAACATGGGAAGATACTCATAAGATATTTTTACCTGGACAAAACAACCTACAAAAACAATATGTATGTCATAATATAAGTTTTCTAAAATGTCACGGACTTGCAGAAGTAAATCTAAAGATTTAAACATTATTTTTCATATTTAAATTATCATTACATCTTCTTGCTATTTTTTTTTTAGTTTTTCTATGACAACTATAATACAATTGCTTCAGTAATTAAAAAAATTAATTACCTTGAAATTTTGAAACACATCCTAATTTTAGAGGTTTTTTTCACAGCTTTGTATCAGAAGAGTTTTCTGAATTATCAATATTTAATAGCCAAACAATCATTTACTAAAAGTAAATTTTAACTGGATCATTTGTTTAACCTTTAATTCATTTATTCTGCATTGCATATGTCAGTTGCTATGCCAGGCAGTAGAAGTATCACACTGAAATAAACAGGCATTGGTCATGTCATCATGGATCTTTAAGTCTAGTTCTGGTTAAGATGTTATTGGTCTAGCTTCTATAATTTTGTAGATTCTACCATGCAGTTTTTAACTAGCATGATATGAGAAACAACATTAATCTTAATATTGTCATTGAGCCCCAAACAGTATTAATGCAATAGTGTGTGTATGAGTGTGTGTGTGTATTTGTGTGGATGTGTTTATTTGCTGCATTCTTAAAAACCATCAGAACTATAACAAAGAACTGCAGGGAAAGAGTTCACAGATATGGAAACTTAAGAAAACATTAACTTGACCTGATGTTGAGAAATTTTTCCAGAATCCATGTAGAAAAAGATATAATCATGAAAAATGACATGAAAGAAATGGCTCGATAAGATATAAAAATATTTGTTTGAATACTTAATTTTATTAATTTTTCAACCAGAGATATTAGAATTTCTTCATAGAGATTTTGTGGGAAAGTGTGAGACGGCCTCTCAAGTATTTAAATGAGGTGTTTTTAAGGTGGCTGTGTAAACAAAATGCTTAATAAATAGGGAAAATTGTGAGTTTATTTATTTTTACCTCTAAATGTCTTAATTTTTAGTAATTATTTGACATTTCTGTTATTATAGGATATAAGGAGCTAAATTTCTGAAAAGTTTGTGGTTTTTAAGTACTACAACTGAAGTATCTCCCCATTTAGAGCTCTCTGGAAGTTTCTTTTCGGTTTTATGGAGACATGCTGTGCTGAATACACATGGGACCAGAAACAAGAACGAGAGTCATCCTGAGTAGAAACATAAGGGCAACATGTCTGAAGTATGTGACATTTAAATCAGTGGTCTGCTGCTGACAATTGTAATCTGACTGAAATATTTAGTTTGGTAGTGTTCAAAAAGGGAGTTTATGGTTTTGTTTGTTTGTTGGTGGTGTTTTTCCTTTTTGGAGAAGAGATATGCTGTACACTTAATAAATATTTATACACTGCGATAAATAATACAATACATCTCAGACTAAGACAGCTTCTCAAGTAGGTACAAATAATTTACCAGATCACATTTTTTTTTCCTTTTTGTCCCCAGGACCGTCTTGGGTTAGAATTTAAGGAAAAGAGAAGAAAAATAGTTATCTTGCTGGAGGGAGGAGTCGCATGAAAAAATGTGAACTCTCCCTGGCGTTATGGGAATTCACCCTAACTCTCCTGGGATGATGTACTCAGCACCCTCGTTAACAATGTGTGTGTGTGTGTGTGTGTGTGTGTGTGTGTGTGTGTGTGTGTGTGTTTGTTGCAGTTTTCTCATTACTGAGATGTTCCAGAGTCAATTCTTTGGCTCTCAAGTTTTAGTGTGAAAAAATGTTCTAGTCAACACCCAGTTACTGTGCTGATTTTATGCACCTATTTAATCTTGAACTAGAACACTGTTTAGCATACAAGTGTCATCATTTATGAGGTGGAGACTTATATGAGCAAAGTTGCATGTTGTACAGAACTATTAACATGTTCATGATACTCTTGAGATTGAAAGAAGAAACCTCAAACTTCATATCTCCCCTTTACAAAACACATTAGCTTCAAAGAAAATGCTTTTTAGCTGAGTTAGACACACGACCCAATTGGTTACTCGTTCACTGACATTAAATGGTAGACTTTCCATTTGTCTCTTATGCATTCTGCTATTTGTTAAAATACTGTCCAGTGTATAATTTGTTTAGTGAACTCTAGATATAAAAGAAAACTGGAACAGATTATTCAA
>PVKE010038247.1:0-15527 GCA_004027555.1 Craseonycteris thonglongyai
ATAAAAAAGAAAACACAAAGACAACACAATGTGTTTAGTATTAAGTTCATAGAACACAATCTCTGTGCCTTAAACCTGGCTCATCTGTAGTTTTTTGCTTTTTGACATTCAATAAGGCATTTTAAACTCAATGAAACCAAAACTATTTATAAATTGTCATAATTTCATGAGCATACAAATTACCAAAATGACCTACACAATGCTTAGAAATTAAAAGCTGAAGAAATTCAAGAAATTAACCTTGAAGTCATGAGAGGGCTTCTGGAAAATGGTACTATTTCTTGGGCCTCAGAATGGAAATCTGTCATTTTCTTTAGCTTTTCGGCCTTTCAGTTACCTCTTGCATTTGATCAACAATATGCCATGTAAGTCATGTTAGGAAGCAAAGCCCACCTCCCACTCTCTAAGCTGGACAACACAGACCCTCACTATTTGGGGCAGAGGAGATAGGCTTCAACAATTGGAAGCTGAATCTGGAACTAATACAGAAAGGACTAGTCAGGAGAGAATTTGTTCTGAGGATTTGAGAGATGGAAACCAAGTCCAGCTTCCAAGGGTGGTGCTGTGAGGGCTCCAGGCCAGGCAGCGTCCTGGGTAAAGGAAAGTGCCAGAAGGTCTATGCCCAGGGGTAGCAGCAGTGATGTTCTCACCGTGCTGGTCCTGTAGTGGGGTTTTAGATGTGGTTCTTCTAGCTGCCTATATTCATGCTTTCTTAGCCATTTTGTGAGTCTGTGAGTTATCCCTAAAATATCTTCCTCTTTTAAATATAAAATATTTTAAATGTTGTAGTTTAAATTATTTTTTCTGTATAAATCTGTCAGATTTAGTTTCTGTTGTGTGCGATCTATAGTCCTAACTGGTTCAGTACTAGGCAAGCAACTATGTGTGATTGAAATCAGCCCTTCCAAGGACTTTGAAACATTATGCAGTTCTCCTCTGCTCCTCTCCCACACCAATAGCTCAGGACAGAAAATGGATGAGATAATTGAATTTAAGGTGCTTAAAAGTTGAAATTAAAGTATTCCAAATGGGTTATTCTATGCCCTTAGCATGCAGTAAGCATTGTTAAAACTTAAAATTATTTAATATTTAGAAATATGAAGTTTCACATAGTGAAATAATCCATCTAGTATATCTTTCTGCACATTACAAGATGATGATATGAACTGTTTCCTAATTAAAGGAATATTGCCTCCATCATCAAACCACTGTTATGATAAATCCATTATATTTTTATTTTTGTTTACTATTTGACATATGGTTAATTTTAGTATTAGTCTGGTACTAATATATTATTTTCCTCTTAAGTTCTTTACATAAGCAATTACCACCAATTGACGCTACCCCTTGACAAACAGTGGACTCTAATTATAATACCTATCTCACTTGATGACACTGGTTATAGTCTGTGCTAGCTTTATATCAGTAAGAAGGTATCATCACATTATCTTTTGGATGAGAAATCATATTCAATGTATGTGCAAATTTGTATCTTGATGATTTTCTCTCTGAAACCCTGGACAGTTTTCTACTGCTTTTATTCTTGACAATTCATCAGACTTTAAAGTGTGTTGGTGGAGGTAAGGTGGAAACAATAACAACAAAAATTGCAGATATAACATGTGTGTATGTGTGTGTGTGTGCGCGCGCGTGCTCGCGCACACATGTTCTCACACATGCACTCCAGGCACTGTACTAGACCTGGCATACGCCAGTGTCTGGTTAAGCTTCTCCACATCCCATGAGACAGATTCTCACATTCTCATTTCCATGAACAGTCTGAAACTTGGTAAAATTAAGGCATTGTCCATGCTCACATAATGAGTGACAAAGCTGGACTTTAGATCTAGAAATTCCAATAGAATATTCTGAGCCCTTTGTCTCCTTTTCTGTAAATTATATTCCATTCTTAAAGGATGTATCCACTGAGAGAGGTTCAGTAGCAATGTCTTTACTGAGGTGGATGACCGATAGACAGGAACCATGACATTTCTCTTTATAACTCTTGGTCTAAAACTCTTTTACAACACAGATAATTAAAATCTAATGAAATTAATATGTGTGTCTGTGTGTGTGTATGTGTATATATGAACACACAAAACCTTGTATATACAAGGGATGCCCAGAAAGTATACAACCATGTAATATAAAAAATAGAGGCATTTATAGCTGGAGTTTTTTCTGGACAGCCTGCAAATATATATACAGTTTTGAGCTTACTGATTAACTCTGGTTTAAAATACGCTTTAGATGCCTGTACATTGTCTGATATGCTATAGGAACTCAATAAACAAGTGACTAAATAGTGTTGCTTATAATGTATTGGTAATATTCCTAATGTCATCATTTCATATATTTATATTGCTTATGAAAACATCAGATTTGAGAGTAACACCCAGGATTCTATATTTTTATTTATTTATTTGTTTGTTTGTTTGTTTGTTTGTTTATTTATTTATTTTTGACAGCGAGAGAGAGAGAGAGAGATACAGAGACAGAGAGAGAATTGAACTGGGGGAGCTCCCAGTTCAGCATATGGTTCCGCACGGGCTGGGGCCGGTATTCAATCTCCAGTCCCCGGCGCTGCAAAGTGAGCGCTTAACCCACTGAGCCATCCCGGCTTCCCCATACAACCAGGATTCTGATTCCCAATGCTGTCCATTATTTTTTAGAACAGGTGACTTCCCAAGAGACCAGAGTTTTGTGATTGGCAAAAGACCTTATCCAAGTCCCTGATCTATATAACACAGTTCATTGAAATGCTCATTGCCATTAAATAATGTGTAATGTTATTGCTGTCAACATTATTCAGTTGACCTGAAACCTTTAATATCAGTAATTCACTGAGAACAGTATAGGAAATGTATTCTTCTTCTTCAACATACTTTTTTCTCCTGATATTTCGGATTTTAACTATTATTTTAAAACACTGTCTAATCTTAGAGATAAAAACAACCAAAGAGAGAGATTTATCATCACTGGGGACATATATTTCCGGTGAGACATCCTTTCTAGAGGATGCTATTGAGTGTTACCCATTCTGTCCTTTGGGACCAAGGCATTTATTTCCTGAACTGTGAGTGAGGCATATTATCGTAGCTGCTGCTGACACAGCTGAGTCCTTCTTCAAGACTTGTCCTCAGCTAAAGAGGTCTGTCTTGCTCCAAGTTACACCCTTATCTGATAAGCAGTTGATGGAGTGGTACTAAAGGCTAGCTGCTTTGCCTACAGGTTCGGAACAATTCTAAAAGGCCAGTTCAGTTTCAGAGATCCCTAGAGAACTGGCCAAGGCTTGTGTTGTAAACCAAAGCACAGTTCAACGTCTTCCTCTGCCCAATCCTGTTTGCCTGATCCCCTTAAAGTTATACCTTAAATCACTCCCCATAAAACCTCCTGCATGCAAGTATTCATACAGAGTCTGTTTCTCAGGAAACCAACCCAAGAAACATTTTAAAAGGTCTTGAGACTATGGAGAGCTGGGATAATATTCTTGGTTGGAAGGGTCTCCAAACAGTTGCCATTTGATAATGAAACTTTTTCTTTGGGTGTCAGATACAAAACTTCTTTGCCTTAGAAATATAGTCACCTGGTGTAACTTGTTTTATACTCCAATTTAAATTTAAGATGTATTTGAAAGTTCTATTAAAATGTAAAATATTATTGGCTTATTTGAACATTTTTAAAGGCTTATTTGAACGTTTTGAGCTCTCTAAGGAGCTCAAACCTAAGTGACTCATTGCTTTCTTGTTCAGTCTTATTGATAGTGCTGCAACTGAATGGTCTTTTAGGTAAAAGTGTCTGATGGCCGTTTCTTTGGACAGGCCATGGCAACATTATATGCACTTGATTAATGTTGTTGTGTATCATTTTCTGTGTCTGGCTAAATGAAGAGAAATTCTTCCCCTGACTGGAATAGCAAAGACCAAGGACCCATAGGATATAATTATCCTTTCTCACCCAAACTCTTGAGTAGGGTGACAAAAATTTAACTTCTTATTTTAATTGTTGGATTGCCCCTCTCTCCCCCTGGGAGACAACACAATTTTAAGTAACGCTTGTGTATATTTCATTCATTTTGAATATTTTTTTTTATATAAGGCCCATATTCATTTAGAAAAATCTAGTTGCAAATCTAGAACTAGAAATTATAATCATATTAATTCAAGAGACTTTGCTATATTCATTTAATTTTAATCTTAAAATAATCCTAGAAATTAAAAGGAAAGAAATGTAAAATCAATACGGACAGTTATAAAGCAAAGAGCAAAATCTCACCCTTCATCTCACCAGTCCCTCTCACTAAAGGTTACCACTGTTGATATTTTGGGGAGCTATCTTTCTGAGGAAAAATATCAAATACCTTTGTGGCATAAGGTGACATGTGTACCCACACACAATAGAAACTTCTTCCAGCCAGCTGCCACTGGAGTTTGGAGACACTGTTCAGAATTTGGGAAAAGGGACACTGAAGAAGCCTCTATTCAGTGTGTCTCTTTGGATTTATTGTGAGCTTTCCTAGAATAAACTCACCATTCTTGATGTGAGATGCTGCCTTATGCACAGGTGAGTTCTCTGAGCAGTTTCTCTCTACCTTTCATTCCATTTGTTTTCACAGTATGTGACTCCAGCCATGAGGCACAAATCTGTTGCCTACAGATAAAATGCCACATAAACAAGTTGACAAGGGTAGAAAGCATATGGCAAAGTTGGTATAGGTTGTTAAATGTAAATACCATTTGAAATCATCTTTTTAGTTACTGCACACTTGACTATAATGATGCAATCAGTAAAAAAAAAAGGGTAGCTGATTCAGTATATTTGTATATATGTGAGGGTGGAAGTAAGGGGTAGGGAGTAACACTCTTTGATGATTTAGATAAAATTTTTGGTTGAGTGAAATTTTTAACTTTTAATTACAACAATAATTAGAGATGAATAGAAATTAAAAAACAAACAAAACCATCAGCTCAAGGTGTAATTTGCTTTCCTCTGGACATGGAACTTCCTTTAGATCCTTATTTAATGTCATTCAGTTCTTCATTTATTTAATTATCAAGATTTGACCTGTGCAAAGTTGTGTTTTAGACTCTGAAGGCGTAAAGCAAATAAGTCCATCAAGGCTCTTGCCCATTACTGCTGACATTTAGTAAGGATGCAGACTGGGTAGCTTAAAAATATATCTCCAGTTGGTTTATTGGATTGTTTAAACTTTATGAGGCTGAATTTTTCTCAAACCATTGATATTTAACATACTTGAAGCAGTAGCATGTTTTGTTCTTTAACTCTTTCTTCACCTCCTCTTTACTTTTTCCTGCTGGGTTATTCCAGGACTAGATCAGCAGAATGAGGTTTAGAGGAAAATAGGCAAAGGTGATTCTCCAGCCAGCACTGTGCCTTCTTTAGGTGAGAAGCAGGCATCGGTCTCCGAGTTCCGATTGAGCCCTAGACTCATGATGGTACAAGTCATGTTCTTCTTAAAAACTCTCTCACTGTGCTTCACTGCTGTGTTTGGTCACCTGGAGAAGAGCCTTTACCACCTGCAGCTCCCTGAGTTTCCAGCCTGGAAGGAAAATGCTCAACTCTCATTTTGCAGCCACACCCATGAATGTTTCTCTTGGGATGGAAATACTGTGTTTTATCTGAAGGATATAAGCATAATTACTCTTTACCTTTATCATTTCTCCTCAAAGAATTTCATCTGGAATCTGTAGGCTTCTCTTAAGTAGCTTGGGTAAGTTGGCAGTCACTTGTTCAGATTTGCTGTCATTTAGTCCATCCTGCAAGAATGTATCTAGTCTCTTTCTTTAGTATGTCTGTTTCCTTATCAAGTGTTAGCTTCTGCCTTGTGACTTCAATGAAAATTTCTAGACAACAGAAAAAGGCCCATTTAATATCTTGTTGTCTGTAATTACAGGTGATAAGTGCTATGTAAAAAACTGAAGCCACATAAGGGAAACAAGATTAACTATCTTTTCCAAGTCAGAGCAAGAAGAAAATTCCTTTCTCCTTTCCTTAGCTCCTGGTTTCCTGCCATGACCCACCATAGGCCAAACCCAGTCAGTCGCCCCCTGACGGGGAAGCCTGAGAAGTGCATCCTGCAGGGGTCAGGGTCCCAAGGTACAGAGCAGAAAAAGAGGAGAGAGTGTGGACTTGAGGGTTCAGAACCCAGGTGCCTCTGCCCTTCCTCCTAGCTTCACAAACCATGAAACAGATTGCTTTTTTTAATTGTTAAATTGTTTTAGGTCCCAAGAAATTTTAATCTGAGAGTCATAAGAAAATCCCATTTCAAAATGATGGAAGTTCAGCTCACAGCTTCACTAAGCATTAGGATAGTGTTTTCGCCAGTGAGTTTTGTACAAGGATCCTTCAAATAGAAGACAAGCTTTCGAGAACAGAGAGAACATGCAGCAACCTCTTGCAATTCCTATATTTGTAAAACTTGGTGTGTTTCGAGTTTTTCCTGGCATTTACTTAATCGACAAAGAGCTGTTTTTAAAATATAAAAGCAGGCTTTATTTTTTCTCATTCAAACACCCTTTGATTTATAAACAAGAAGCATAGTCTTAAATATCTAATTGGTCTCTATAAAAATGGAGTCTCCAATAGCGTTATAAAGTAGAAAAAAAAACCTGGAATTTTTATGTGTTAATCGAGTTTTATTGCTTTATTGTAGTTCACTTCTTTTGGAATAAAATATAGATTCAATTACTTATATGTAACTCCAACTCTAATTACAATTTTAGAATCCCACATTCATTAATAAGACATCATTTTGTATTCTAGTAGTTTTCCATACCACATAATATTGCTCACATCAAATATCTTTTAAAACTTAGATTAGATTGTTCTTTTGGTATGATAAAAGTAGTTTATAAAATTTTATTATTTTGGAAAAGTTAGTTACTCTGACTTCCTCACTGTCAATTTTATGCACAATCAGATCTAAGGCAGCCTAATCAGATAAAAATTGATTCCCATATTATTATTTGAATCATCAGAGGAATAGATTTAAACTTTTCATCAATTTTTCTATTCCACTTTAAACATCCTCATTTGGATATATGTCCAACCATTTTTACCTTACTTTCCTCATCTATTTTATTTGTTCTACCTGGGAAGAATTTTTTATTTCTCTGTGTAGATGCCTTCATATATACTTCAGTTTTCTCTGCATTTTATACATAAACTCTGGTTTCTTTAGTCTCTTATTAAAAGTGTATATTAAAAGTCAACTCATGCAGCTTGTGTAACTCAAATCCTACTCCCCTTTCTCACCTAAAAGGAAAGGAAAACCAACTTTTCCTAAAATGCTTATTTATGAGTCAGTTAAGTAGTCACTACCTTAAAACTATATTCTGGCTCCTGTTTTAGATGCTAGGAATATGAAATAGTAACACACAGTTTCTATGCTCAAGGAGTTCACAAGAGTTTTAAAAGAAGGAGAAAGAGAAAAAGAAAATATAGGCATCTTGTTTGCTTCATTTTAAGCCAAGATCCAAAATTACAGTTATCGCCATTAATCACAGCTCTGTATTTCAAATTTGCCTTACCAAAGAATCCACTTCTAGTTGTACCTATGTTGGATTAGTTGTAGAACACAGAAATGTTATAAGGCAATACTTAGAAGAAAATGAATCTTTACCTTCTCATGTACGTTATGGCCTTGTTTGAACAAGTATATCAACTTAAGTTTTTTCTAGCCATTCTAAAGGGTCTCCCATGATGAATAATTATCACAGATATAATGTCCTATGGATTTTCTTATTGAACAACACCTAAATTAAGGTTTAAGACAAAATTTGCGCAAAACTTAGAGTGGTAGTTAAATCTTGGTTCTAGGTTTGCAAACGGTTGTCTCTTAAAGGTTTGTAATAATGTTTATCATATACAGGGCATGCATATATGAGGGTTGAGCATATAAGAGTTCTCTTTCAATAACCGCCTTTCAATTGGGCTCTCATACTTGTGAAAATACTTTTGAACATTGGCCCAGGAGACACTGTTTGTGTGTGTACATGTGTTCCTTGGTACAAGAACTTCAAAACAAACTGTGGTTCCTCTCAGAAAAATTACATTTGAAAAACTTCTTTTGGGTGTTCACAATACCCATATATTAATAAACACTGGCACGCGATATCACAGGGGTAAGACAACAAGGGTAAGGAAATTATGAGTTTATGTATTTGTAGGCATTAGTGTACCAGGACAATTAAACGTCACTTTAGATGTTAAAAATCTGGACTCCAAGGGAATAGGTTTCCAGACATATATTTTTGTGAGAATAGTGGAGAAAAGAGAAGATAGTCAATACTGAGTTCACCAACCTAGAAATGGTACTGGCTGGAGAATATAAAAGAATAGTACAGAGTGATATGTTTCTAAGTGGCAACAATATGAATTTGCAAGGTCACAGGGGCAGCAAAGAAAAATATTTATTTAAACTTTAAAAATGTTTCGGTAAAATACACATAATAAGTTTACCATCTGAAGCACTTTTTAAGTCTACATTTCAGTGGCATTAAATACATTCCCATTGTTGTGCTACCATCACCACCATCCATCCACAGAATTCTGTGTATTTTACAAAACTGAAACTCTGTTCCCATTAAATGCTTCCTCACTGTCTCCTCCCCTCCGGTGCCTAGCAACCACCATTCTACTGCCTCTATAAATGTGGCTACTCCAGGTATCTCATATAAATGGGATTATACAGTATTTGATATTTTATGACTGACATTTCACTTTACATAATATCCTCCATCTTACTAACCCATCATGTAGCATGTTATGAGAATTTCCTTCCTGTTTAAAGCTAAATAATATTTCATTGTATGTGTGTGTATATATATAAGGTCTGTCGGGGAAGTATCCAGCCATGTAATATGAAAAATAAAGGCATTTATGGCTGGATTCTTCTGTGGACATCTTTTGTATATAATACATTTTGCTTATGCATTCATCTGTCAGTTGGTACTTGAGTTGCTTCTACACTTGGCTATTGTGAATAATGCTGCTATTCTTTTGTTGTACAAATATATCTTTAAGACCCTGCTTTCAATTTTTTGGGGTGTATTTGCCCAGAAGTGGAATTGCTGGATTTTATGTTAATTCTACTTATAATTTTTGAGGAAACACCATACTGTTTTCTATAACAGCTGTTCCATTTTACATTCTCACTAACAATTCACAAGATCTCCAATTTCTCCACTTCTTGCCAAAATTTATTTTCTGTTTTTTCATAGTAGTCATCCTAATGATTATAAGATGGTATTTCATTGTGATTTTGATTTATATTTGCCTAATGATTAGTGATGTTGAATATCTTTTCATGTGCTTATTGAGCATTTGTATATCTTCTTTAGGGAATTGTCTGTTCATCCTGTTGGACATTTTTAAAAATTGGATTGTTTTGTTGTAGGCCTATTCAAATACTTTTAATTAATAATTTTAGCAAATAAGTATCAAGTATTGTTTGATACATTTTAGTTAGAAAACTTATTTTGACATGATGTATGAAAATTTATTTTGACTCATTTCTAGATGTTATATTGATTGTCCTGTATTGTTAGAGATAAATATAATGAAGGAATTACTTTTATGAGACAAGAGGATTTTAGAATTTTTTTCTTGTAATTGATTAAAGTGTCACCTGGAAGACTTATGGTGCTCAAGTGGAAGTTCACTTTTTAATTGTGGTGAATAAATTATAGATAAGTATAAATTACTTTTTTACATAATTTTCAAGGAATATTTCATCATGTGTGAAATAGCAGAATTTAGTACGTCCATTGGATTGTAACTATCTGGGCCTCAGCTGATGATCATTTTTGGAGTCTATTGCATTTTTAGAGAAATAAAGTCATTGAGAAACACCGTCTTACAAATGTCATATTTCAAGCCTGCTTACACAAGTCTTTTTTTTTTTTTAAGATTTATTTATTGATTTTGACACAGAGAGAGAGAGAGATACAGAGTCAGAGTCAGAGACAGAGAGAAGGGGGAGGGCCCAGAGCAGTCTCCATAGTTGCACATCATTGGTTTTTCCATATAGTTTCATTCCACAGGTGGGTGGGGCTGCACAGGGCAGGAACCGGGCTGGGGTCTCGCCCTGGTGAGAACTGAACTGGAGGCACTCCCAGTTCAGCATATGGGTCTGCATGGGCCAGGGTTGGGGCCGGAATTTGATCCTCGGTCCCCGGGGCTGCAAAGTGAGTGCCTAACCCACTGAGCCATTCCGGCTTCCCCAAGTCTTTTAAAGGAAAAAAGTCAAAGAGCTTTGCAAGTTCTGTTCTGCTTCATGATTTTGCAGTAATGTATATAGGATTTTTATTAATCATTGTCCATTGCATTTTTGATAAAATGAAATTATTAGTTCTTTAATCTTTCCTTTAAAACAGGGGCATAAAAGCTATGGTTTGTCTTGGGCAAAATTGGAAAACTGTGTCTTAGATACTTTTAAGTAATGTAGTCCAGGAGTTTTTAAAATTCAGTGCACATAAATTTACCTGGAGGCTTATTTAAAAAGCTGAGCCCCAACATCAGAAACTTTGATTTAGTATATATCTGGCTAACTCCTAAAAATCTGTAGTTTTAGCCAGCACCACAAAGAGTTCTTATACATCCTGTTCATGAGTAGCATTGGGTAGTAATTAGAGTACCTACTTAATTTATAGGGTTAGGAGACTAGGGTTTAGCCTCGTGGTGTGATCTAGCCAAGAGCACTAAACTTAGATTTGAGCCCAATCAGCAAATATCTTATTCAAAACCATTTGTGATTGTGAATTTTTAAAGAAGTAAATAAAATACGTAACAATTAATTGCATATTGTTTGTATTAAAGCCATTTCTATTTTTCATTTTTGAAAGTAAATTTCAGAATCTGTCAGAGACTCAGATTTCTTAATATAAACTTCAATCATCATTGTAAATATAGAAGCTAAAAGGTGAGCTAAGAAGTCAAGATGGAATCTATACTTTATTCAGGGTGTTACTTATTGAATTCATCTGCTACATGCATTTTTATAAAACTTGGCATTTATTTCCTTAAAATAGTGAAGTGCCCCCCATGTTGGAGACATTTGTGCTGACTTGGATACCATATATATTCCCATTTGTATTTCCTATTGCTGTTAGTGTGGCATGGTAGTTAAGATATAGGCTCTGAAGTCAGATTTCCTGGGCTCAAATCCTGGCCCTAGTATGTACTATCTGTGTGACTTGGGCAACTTTCCAGTCTTTCTGACATTCTTTTTCTTCTTCATAAAATAAGGATATTCATAATACTTACATATTACTGAATTGTTATGAGAGTTAAATTAGAATCACATAAATAATTATCAATGCTAGAAGCATAGGTAAAACATAGCAAATTTAACTACATTTACTTGGATGACTATATAACTCATCCATGCGCTCATGTGTCAAAAATCTCTTTATGCTTGAATATTATGCCTGGAAGATGTGAGTGATTATTCCAAATGAGTGCGTCAGGAAATTATTGTAGGCATAGCTGATATATGAAATGCAAAAAAACCCCCCAAAAAACAAAAAACAAGAAAAACAACAACACAGAATATAAAACTATATCTAAAAGACATGTGGAATAGAAGAAAATGAAGTTTCTTATCTAATAAAATTTATTTTCTGATTGAAATATAGAAATATAAAGTCCATCCTACATGCTGAAGTGATCTAGGAAGAATTCCCGTTTCCCCCTTAGAATTTTTCATCTAAAATTCTTAATTGGATCTTATGTATTTTTGGTCTCTAGTCTCCTTGGCCTTCACATATAGTGTTTACCAAGTTCAAACAGATTAGTTTGTAACTAAGTTGAAAGTAGTACTTAAATTATCTGAGCCCTTACTCTATGTGTCTGAAATTCTAGTAGAAAAGCTTCTTCCAACTATGACTATCACATCTTACTTCATAGGTTAAAAAACCCGTTAGTGATACCAAGATTGGATAGTTTGCCATTTTAGTCCTCCCAATTTGCTTTAATGTAACTGATATTCCAGTTATTGGTGTTTAGTGATTCTACTATTTTTTATTGGACAATTTTTGAAATTGATTTGTAATAGGTATTTTATTTTCTTCTGCTTTATTAGTTTATTCATCACTAAGAGATGGGATCTATTCTGTTTTCTTCATCTTATGATCATTTTCAATCATATTCAAAAACTGGAAAGGTAGATGGCTCTCCTCTGAACTTTAAATACTGGGTCTGTCTGGATATGCTAGATGTCCAAGTTTATACTATTATCACAAAGTAACTGCAAGCCTTTAAATCAGAGTTTGTAAAGTACCACTGTGCTTAAATGCCACGTGGAATGCTAAAATTTTGTTTCCTAAGCAATCAACCCCGCAAAACAGATATTGATTTAACAGATATGGATTGAGTTTAGAATCCTCATTTTTAATAGAAATCAAACAATATTTGTGGATGTGGACCAGGAACAATACTTATGGGAACTGCTAGAGTAAACTCAATCTCATTTTAGAAAACAAGTTATTACTTTCTACTCTCATAGGGAGAGTTTTAGAAGCTTATCTTTAGAGAGATTGTTTTGATTTGGGCCTTCATACTGGCTTCTAGCATGGGGTAGTTCAAAGAATGTCCTCTTCATTGCTTTAACCTTGATTTTTTTGTCAGCTGAGTAGCCATTATGAAAGCCACTTAGGTTCCCTCAGCCTCAGTTCCTTTTCTATAAATAACAGTATAAATGACTGTCGGAGGAAGTAGGGAGGATTAAGAGAAATAAAAGCCGTCTGAAAAGATGTTGCTATAGTGCCTGGTATATCTTGAGAAATCAATACATGTTAGTTCTTTCCCCATCTATCTTCCTCATGTCTGCCACTTACCTGTCTTGACTCTGAGTTTCCATGATCTCTGCCCCTGGAATATTTACTTGCATTTAAGTCACTTCTGTGCCTTGATTTCTTGCTTCACTGTGACCTTGGCTGTTAGGCTCTGAATCTTTTCTTGCCCCCGTAGCCCAAATCAGTTCACAGCTTTGAATCCCAATTCTGCTTTCATTAAGTACTCCACTCATGTTCTGAATTTTACGATTTGACACTATTCATGTGTGCTAATTATGAATTCTTAAAGTATAAATATAGATCTCCCCCCCCCCCCAAATAAATCAGAGTACATTATTTACTAAGAATCCCTTAATTATTCTGTACACTATAGTCTATACTTAAAGTAGATTTCCTGTCTCTTCTGGGGAATTGAAATAGAATTTGATACATACTTTTTTTTTTCTTAGTGACTGTTTAACAAAAACATCTCTTGCACAAAATGAAAGGGCACTTGTATTGGTTACAATATCATGTCAGTCCAGTTCTCCAAGAGTCCAGGGTTACAGCTACCCTAAAATATCATCTTAAACATATGTAACCTCTTGCTTTCTAAGAGCTAAGCAGCTTCTAAACAGAGCTTGCTTTCAGGAGATACTTTGTGTTCAGAGAAACTAGCTCATTTGGTTGAAGAGCAAGCTTACATCTCAAAGTATAGAGATATAAAAAGTTTATCTTTAGTATAGTTGAGTGCCCCTAACAAAAGTTATTATAGAGATGCAACATTGATCTCAAGACTTTAAAATACAATTGTATATTCTGGAAAATGCCAAAAAGCATTACATGATTCAGTCTCTTCTGCTCAGAAGCTGCAAATTGTACTCAACTAAATCACTGCAATTTACTGAAGCCTGGAGAATTTCATATCTCCACTCTTCTAAATACATCTATTTAGGATGCTTGTTGAATCTGAGGTATATAATATGACATTTATAAAGATGCATACGTATACCCATACATTGATAATTGTGTAAATAAACTACTTGATCATTTAACATCAATGCTTTTATTCACTCATTCAAGCAAATAGTGCTGTCTTATTATGTGCCAGGAGCTATTATAATAGGCTGTAGGGAATATAGGAAGAAAAGAAAGAGTTTCAAGACATTAGCATTCTCAAACACTACTGGTGAAGCTATAAATTGGTACATTTTTGCAGGTCAATTGGACAGATACATTAACATCTGACGTACGTATAACTTTGACTATATATTGCTATTACCAGTTCTAAAAGTTTCTTCTAGAGATAAGTGTGTGTGTGTAAAGAAATGTATAAGTAGGGATGCCAGGATAGCTCAACAGGTTGAGCACTTAGTTGCAACCTTGAGGTCCAGGGATTGAATCCCAGCCCCAGCCCATGCAAACCCATGTGCTGAACTGTGGCACAAATGGTAACCACCAAAATGGCACCAAAGGTTCTCATTTCTCATGCAGGATGCCCCCAGTTTGATCCCCACCCCACACTGCCCCACATCCAACTGTGTGGAATGAAACTATATCATAACTAATAATGTAAAACTATGGAGACTGCTCTGAGCCCTCCCTACTTCTCTCTCACCTTCTTTCAAATAATAACACAAATCCTTAAAAAAAAAATGTATAAGTAAAAATTAATCACATCATGTTTGTAATAAGAAATGAGAATCAACTCAAACACTCAGTAGAGCAGTGGTTAAATACACAAACTATAGGAACATTGTGGGATCTTATCAATAATGAAGTAATCCCATGCTGTGAAGGTAGCATCACAAAGTGAAACAAGAGCTGCTGAACAATAGGTGTATCACAATCCCATTTTTTGTTGAAAAAGTGAAATAATCATAATAAAAATAATCACTAAAATAGGTATTATGCCTAGAGGATGGGGAAATGGGGGGGGATTTCATTCTCTATATTATGTATCACTGTAATGTATAACATTATAGGACATTTAATACTTTTTTTATCCAGAAAAATAACCAAGTTTGCATATATTCTTTTTTTTCAAAAACACCTTTTTCCTGGTCTACAATCTAATGTGGGAAACAGAAGTTCATACTGGGTTTCATGGAGCTAAGTTACCTGTTCAAATTCGAATGCTCATCAGAAGTGGTGGGACCAAAAGCTAGATTTCAACTCCTTAGACAACTGCACTAATATCTTATCAAAATGTGTACCCTTCCTGGCTCTCCAGGTGACTAGGAATTCTTGGCTAATTGACTGACATCCTAGAACTAACAGCTATCCAAAGTAACCATTTTAACAGCTTTTTATTAAAGAGAAGCTACACTAGAAGACAAAGTTGGCAGCTTTTAAATGCTTTTAAAATTATTTGGTTATATATGTAAAAGTTATTTTCCTAACATTCATTCAGGAGAATCAAGTTAGAAACCCAGTAAAGGCCATTACTTAAAAAAAAAAAAAAGTGTGTTTTTTAAAAATGTAACTATTTTATTTTTAACTTAACATAATGGATTGGAACAATCACAGCTTCAGAGAGGAAAAATTATAGATATAAACTTTCAAAGATGGCAGGAGATATAGGCCTCTCTTTAATGCATTAAAATATGTAATTTTTTCTTTATCAACAGTGTTACAGATTCATTTAACTGTCAGGGAACTTAAATGCATCCAAGCATTATGTTTCATATTGAGCTTGATTGAATGAGAATGAAAGAATGTGTTTATTTGAAA
>PVKE010038248.1:0-15542 GCA_004027555.1 Craseonycteris thonglongyai
AGAGTTTATATTTTAATAACTTTATAGTGTACTGCCATTTGTTTGCTTGGACTACTTTAATTTTGTTTTTTTCCTTTACTTTTTTGATGATTTTGGCCACTGCAATCAAAAAATAATCCAAGTGTATAAAAAAGTTTTTTAAGTATAGTGAAGAACAGATGTCAATTCTTTAACCACTTACCCAGTCCCTGAAATAGAATCCTAAAAATACAGTTGGCCTACATTCTGACTTACAAGAGTATCACTTTTGTCCCTGCTCTTATGAACTGTGTAAAAACGGTAAGCATTAGTAGGCTGAGAAGAATGCTCCAATGTACGGTACTCTTTGCCTGCAGGAACTTGTTACGTTTTGTTTTAACCCTGTTTGGTAATAGAAAAGATAAGAGTGATAGGAAGAATAGAAAATCATGTTTTTTGTGGGAGGGAGGATGAGGTCATTCCAACAGTATTGCATAGAAATTTAGTTCACCAGCAATTGAAATTGAAGGGAAAATAGTTGTTAGTAGGTGAGTGTTTTAAAAAATTAAGGTATGTATAGACTGTGAGCTACTATGAAATTTAAAAAATACTACCTTTCTATAGAAAGGAAAGACTATATATTTGTATCTGCTTGTCTTGGCATTAAAGAAAATTGTATGAATGCAGAACTAACTAACAAAAAAGATGATTTTCTATGAAAAGGGTCTCAGTGGTAGGAAACCATAGATTAGGAACAAAGGTGGGAGGAAAATTTAGTACAAGGGTCTCAGTGGTAGGAAACCATAGATTAGGAACAAAGGTGGGAGGAACACTTAGTAAATACTTTATTTTACATATATATTAATGCATTATCTATTTACAAAGACTTAACTCAAGAGTGAGAGACCATAGAAGACAGTGATTAAAAATGCAGATTCTTTGGTGAGCCCTGGCTTTGCCACTTAAATTATGTTAAACCTTGTTCTAGTTCCTTCAATGTGCATTCATTTTCTCTTCCATGAAGTTAATTCTCAGAAAGCACTTGGAACAATATCTCGTATAGTAAGTAGGCTGCTGCTATCATTATTAGTAGTAGGAATATAAATACTAGTAATTTTCAGATTGCACCTCAAGCATCTAATTTTTGTCACGTTTGTAAAGGTATTAGAAGTACCCAATACTTTTCTTTTGTCCCTATGATACCACATTTTAACTGAAATGGCTAACAAATGCATTTAGAGCTTGGTTTTCTTTGTTTCTCCTGGACTAGTAAATAAGAGCCTAACCTCTGAAATAAACAGAATTGGGTTCAAATATCTTACTCCAGAGCTTCCCAGCACTGTGTTCTTTGTTAGGTGCTGCAATAGATGCAACGATGTTTACAGTGTTCCCTCGCCACTTCGCGCTTCATGGTTTGTGGCTTCAGTGCTTCGCGGGTTTCCCCCAAATATTCATCAAAAAATAAAAATGAAAACATACAACCATGTCGGCAGCCACATTGCGGAAAGGAGCGTTGTTTCATGTGGATGCGCGAGAGAGAAGGATCCCTGCACGTCAAACAAAGGGATGAGTTGACTCAGAGTCCATCCCACGGGCTCTCATAAAGGCGCGGGATTGGTTTCCGGTGCGACATCGACCCATGAGAAAATTCCTAGGGGCAAATCCTACTTCGCGGTTTTTCAGCTTTCACGGAAGGTTCTGGTCCCCATTAACCGTGAAAAACGAGGGATCACTGTATGTTGAATTGAATTGGTTGCTTTGATGGGGGAGGCACTGTCCTGAAGTCTTGATTGACTTCTATATTCTGAAAGAGTAGGGAGGGAAGTCATTCATTCATTCATTCATTCATCTTTGTATTAATGTCTCTGGTCTAAATCAGCATTCAGGCTGATTCTGTTTTCCAATTTACTGATTACTTTAGAAGTAGATACTGAGTAGTGTCCTCATCACCATTGCTATTTCTTCTATGTAAACACTTGGACAAAAAAAAGTAGAACTAGGTAGCTCCAACTCCCCATCTGGTTACATTTTTTTTTTTTTTTGAGACTGTTGGCATTAAATTCATAATTATTAGAAGGGATTTTGATTTAAAAGAAAATACATTCTAAAGAATTTTATTTGTTTGCTCTTTAATTATAAAAACTTATTCAGTTTTGTAAAATTGGAGGAGATACAGAATTTGTACATTTTGTAGTACATTTAAAATTTATTTTCAAGCAAATAGGCTTTAGGTATGTATATGTACTATTCATGTAAGTCAAGTTTACATTTTCTAATGTTATGAAACTAGCTTTGTTAGTGCCTCTGATTCTGGCTTTTATTGTTGGAAGGAGAGTAGAGGATTAAGGCAGATTAGAGTGTTGGGATAATTTCTGACTCCTGTGTTCTCTGAGTTCACACATAAAAGTTCTTTAAATCTGGACATTACTATGGTGATATTAGCAAAAGCTTGAGTTTTTGATGGGTATAGAGCTTAGTACAGTACCTGTTGGGGTGATAGATGGGTCAGTCATAATTGGAATCAGTGTGTTGTGCCAGTGCTGACATCACTTGGATGTGTGAGGTTTCTGATGATGCAGAATTGCCACAGCCTCTAAAGATTCGACCCAGATAATCGGTGCCTGGGAAAACATCTGCCCCCTTTCATGGTGCTACTAATAGACCTGGATTACACCCGAGAGGCTGGAGAATCTGCTGCAGAGTACCATTCTGGGGTTTAATAGAAATAAAAGCAACATTATTGTAGCTCCCATTTATTGAATCAGTCTTGTGTTCCAGGCACCATGTGAGGTGCATTATCACATTATCCCTAATGTGTTTCTTTCTTTCTTTCTTTCTTTTTTTAAAATATATTTTTATTTATTTACTTATTTTTGACACAGAGAGAGAGAGAGAGAGAGAGATACAGAGACAGAGAGAGAACTGAACTGGGGCAGCTCCCAGTTCAGCATATGGTTCCACATGGGCCAGGGCCGGGGCCGGGATTTGATCCCCGGTCCCAGCGCTGCAAAGTGAGCGCTTAACCCACTGAGCCATCCCGGCTTCCCCCCTAATGTGTTTAAATGGCAGTTATTTCCATATTACTGCTGCCACTTTCTCTGTGAGTTTATGGTCTTAAGTAGAGCACTTGGATTCTCTGGATTGAGATACCCACTACTTTTTGAAAGAAGAGATCTGAGCTCCATGAGATTGAAGGTGTTACTGTTTTTCTGGTAACGGCACATTTTTGACATTGTAAAGTCTAGAAGCACATATTTGGCTTCTTTCTTAATGCCAAGAATAGTTGCCTTTCAATGACTAGTGAGTTATTTTCATATATCAAATGTACAACGTGTTTGAGGGTGCCTTGTAGTGATGATACTACTCTTTTTATTTTAATATTAGAATTTGGGAGGTAGTAATTATGTCGTTTTTAATGGGGTGGTTGTGATAGATATTTTTCCCCTGGGAAATGACATACTAGGTTTTATTAAGAGTTGCTACTTGTGGAGTGTTTATAAGGGGTGGTGATGTGGAGTTGGGGTAGGAAGAATCCCAGGAATTTTCCTTATACTTTTCTCTTCTGTTCATTTCTAGTCTTTTTAACCTGGCTTCACTGGAACTGAGAGAGAATCTTCTTACCTATCTTCCTGAGTGAGTCTTTGGGGAAAATAAGAGGGGATTTTGTACCGAAGGACTTTTTCCAAGCATTTAAAAAAAAAAAATATATATATATATATATATATATATATATATATATATCACTATAGTATTTTGTCAAAAAGTGATTGTATGTCTGATAGAAAGCTTGGGAAATGCTAACCTTCTCTTAATAGCCCATCCTATGCAATATTTACTGTGTAAAATTCAAATGAATCTTGTTTTTGGATGCTAGTTTAAGTGAGAAATACCACATTGCTCAGCATTTCTAAGTACTAAGAGCTTTTTATGTGTGTTTGTTTTTTTGTTTGTTTGTTTGTTTTTTTAATAGCTCTCTGACCCAGCTACGGAGACTAGAAGAACTTGATTTAGGAAACAATGAAATATATAATTTGGTAAGTGTATTGAAGAGTGATTTGAATTTAACTTTTTTCTTAGTTATGATCACAAAATATTTTGGGGGAGATCTAAAGGGATGCTTATAAAATAATATTTCCACATATGTAGCTTGACAACAGTGAAGAATGTTCTACAGTTCACATGGGCTAAGAATTATGACTCGAGTGGGCAGGGTCAGGACTAGAAATGATGGGCATAAGCAGAAACAACTACCATTCTTGGAGACTGATTGGGGTGCTTTTAGGAGGGGGTCTTGATATTAGAGAAATACCAACAAACATCTCTGTGGTACCTAATACTTAACTGCTGATATAGGATTTTTCCTTTTTTAATGGAAAACTAAAAAATTGGATCTTTGTTACTATAACATTCATTTTTTGTTTTGTTTTAGCCAGAATCAATCGGAGCTCTCTTACATCTAAAGGATCTCTGGTTGGATGGAAATCAGCTGTCAGAATTACCTCAGGTAAGTGGTAATTTCACATTGTCACCCCCAAAACACAAAATAACAGCCAGCATCCTCGTATATTCCCTGCTTCTACGTGAAATTTTCTATAAAAGAGATCTTGGACACCAAAAAACATTGGCTGAAAAAGCACTTTTGGAAAAGTATATTGAGCATTCACCATACTATACGGCATAGAAAACATGAAAGCCTTAGCCCACAATTTCTAAAGATAGTACACTATATCCTTTAGTTTGTGAAGTCTTCATCCTTGCTCGCCATATGGCTTACTTCAAACCCAGCAAATTTGTAAATTACCAGGACTTGATTCTGAGGGTATACATTCCTGCCATTCTTTATGATTTGACCACATTTTTCCCTGTAATGATGATCTAAAAGCAATGTTAAATGTTTTTATTTAATATATTTTTTAAAAGATTGCTTATGGTTTAGCTGGACTGACATGGTATTCAGATTTTTTTCCTGCTGTTACCAACAGTGAGAACCATGTTGAAAATGAAATGGTGTCTTTGTATAGACTTCTGAATGCAGAGTTGTCTGTGAAGTTTCAGTAAGCAAACCCCTCTTCTGGTCAATTGACAGAGAAACCTAAATAAGCAGGCAGACAAACAACAAGTGGGCATTTTACTCTTATTTTGTTTTTCTCCAGCTATTACTGAATTTTTTTCTTTGGTGTATCATATAGCCCACCTTTAAAATAAGAATATATTTCATGATGGTAGGCCCTTATTTTTAAAGTATATTAGATGCTGTCTCTGCTCAGTTGTGATGGGCTGTGCACTTCTGGTGGGGAATGCCTCATTGATGCAGAGCCGTCTAATACTAGAAGCTCTTTAAGTGAACTGTTAATTGTTGTAGTACAAGCAGTGGAATTTCCATGATGTCACTAATGACTAATGGAGGTAAGGAGCTAATTTGAGTCTATTTCTAAGATCTTGGATGCATTTGGGAAAAAGAAAAGACAGATTAACAACTGGTGTAGATGAGGGTTTGATTAATATTTAGATTACTTTAGAAAATTATAAGAAGCCTTGATTGAGAGAATTCTAGTTACATTAGGAATCAAAGGGTAGGGGGAAATACCAGGAAGTTATTAGGAAAGTACCAAAGTATCAGCTATTATACATGAAGGGGGAAGAGTATATGTGTGTATAGACATGTATAAATGATTGTGTACAAAATGCCGCATCCTAAACATGAGGAATTAAAATATCAGTGATTGTGTTCTAAATGGTTATTTAAACACCTTGCTTCTCTTGTATAAACTTTTATTAAATTAGAACTAAACACACCAGACTGTCTCAAATAATCAAATTATTTTTCTTCACTGATGACAGAAAGAAAAAGATATAAAACATCATTGAAAGAAATTAATGAAAAAGTGTCACAACTTCAGGAGTCTGGCATGAAATTAGTAGAAATGCGATTTGGTTTCCTACAGACAGGGAACATGGGCGGGGTCTTAAGATACATATTTTCTAGGAGATAAACTGGAAAGAACAGATCAGACCAAATTAAATACAGATTGAAGAATTTGTACTTATATAGATATCAGGGAGACTTTTTTTTTTTATATTAGAAGAGGTATTCTGATTACATGACTAGAGCTAGCTCTGTTTCCAGGAGGGAATAAACTTGGGTAGAGAAAGATCAAGAGCAGAATAGTCTAGGTGAGAGGGTTATGAGAGAGTGGGAATTCAATGCATGGCAGTGTAATGGAAGAGTGGAAGCAGTTTAATAGGGAAAATATGCGTTTTGTGAATGGAAGGTAAAATAACTCTTTAATAGACTGTTAGGGTCATAGAGGTACTCTTCCCACTCCTGGAGAAACTGTTTTCCTTAAAAGTAGTATGCTTCTCTTTTTTGTTGACGTTAACTGTGTCAGTGGGTCTGTGTGCTCCAGTTTTGCTGGGAAGCAACTGCATTGATGTTTGTTGTAACAAGTACTACCTGTCACAGGAGATAAAATGTGGCTTCTTAACAGAGAAAAATCTTAGGGTCACCCTGAAGTGTAAACTGGTTACTAAGTGATTGATTCCAAACTTGAAGAACTGGATTTCAGCCTCCTTTCCCCCTCCTAATTATATAACCTTAAAGTCATTTGTTGCCTCTTGGTACCTATCTGTTCATCTGTTAAGTGAATGATAGATATTTTGCCTGTGTGATTGGAGGATTTGGCATCCCTCCCAGCATCCTTTCTGTAATTCATACAGCTTCCCATTTTCATTGGAAGGGAGTCTGGAAACTTACTCCTGCTTTCACATTTAGATAAAAGCTAAAGAAACATCCTTAGGACTACGTTGGGATTTGATTCAAAATATCACTAACAAATTCCTCTGTACTATGGCTGGTTTCAGCATGAGTTTTCTTTTTCTGTCATTGATGTAGGAAATAGGAAATCTGAAGAACCTGCTATGCTTAGATGTCTCGGAAAACAGGTTGGAAAGACTTCCTGAAGAAATCAGTGGCCTGACTTCATTAACAGATTTGGTCATTTCCCAGAACTTACTAGAAACAATTCCGGATGGCATTGGTAAGTATTGAAAATAACTAACTAGTAAAGGTGCTGTTGTGTTGTGCGTTTGGAGGACACTCTGATCCTTGGGTTACCACTCTGAGGAGCTGGGAATGTGGCTCCTTTAGTCTTTCTTCCTTGTTGCTTCTCTTTCTTTCTCTCTTTTTTTAAAGAAGGAATGCAAAGAATATTTAATACAATTTAAGTTTCTCTGTATGTAAGTGTTTTTGTTGCCCTGGTTTGGTAGCAGTTATAGGTATTATTACTTATAGGTGCTGATGTATAGCTGCTTTATCCACATCTTGTCTCAATGATTTCAGTAGGGATTAGCCTAAATAATGGGATGTGTTTCAGGTATATGAACAATCACTAAGAAATTTCTAATTGAGCACCCTAAATAGTTTATGAGAAAGTAACTTTGAGTTTACTGCATGACCTTGGGAAGGGTGGTTAAAAGGGAGAACAGTATGTTGCAGTTGAGCCTTTTCATTGAGACCGTACGTTGAGATTACGTTAACCATTCTGTGCTATTTCTGTTTGCTTGTTTGTTTTTTAATTAGTCCAGACATTTCCTTTACTGTAAAGGAATTCAGTCCAGTTTGAAAACATAAAATGCAAATAAAAAAAGTATAAACAGAAAGTGACTGGCAGCTCCACCCTGGCATAGCTGCTTAGAAGTTGTGAGAAGCTATATTTAACCATATAGTTGTCATAGGGTTGCTGTCTTTGACCTTCATGTAACTTTTATTCAAAACATCAAAGGAAGTTTCTGAAAGATTTTCAATAGTTGGAGAAGCTGTATGACAGAGGACCACTTCCTTTCTGGTATTTGGTCAAGATGAAAGTGGTAACCAGTAATAGCAATTCAGCAGGAATGTAGACATTCCTTTTGGTTAAAGCTGGTTGTAAAATTGATGGGGATTTTGACTGTAGGTAGAAATGTTCACTGAGAATCACATATGGCATCAAAGCAGTTGTAGGAACTGGGGAGGTTTTGTTGCTTGAAATAGGAAGAAATATGAGGCCTGAGATGAATGACTTCAAGCATTTGACAGGCTGTCAGGGAGAAGGAGGAGTAGAATTATTACCTCTTCCAGCTCAAATGAGGGAAATGAAAGGATTTTGAATCTCAGTTTAAGAAAGCTTTAAAAGCAGTATTTGTTACAAATTAGTTTGGGCTGTTTAGTGGAGAAATGAGTATCTTGCCACTAGAAGTATTCTAGCAGAGGCTGCAAGACCACATGTCAGTGATATTCAGGAGACTTCTCTGTTGGGGTAAATCTGGTGTGGTGTGCCCTGCAGAGAATGTTAATGTGTCTCCTGACAGTGAGGACAGGTGGAAAATTTTGGGGACAGGTTCAGTAGGTTATTGATTATGCTAAATGAAGAGCTTAAGAAGCTGTTTGTTCTTCCACTTTACCTGTAGGGACACACACACACCAAGTTAATCTTTTCAACATTTCTCCTCCAGCTTTATGTCTTTCTTAAGATAGAGGCTGTTTTCTGAATTTACCAGGGAAAGTGTCATGCTAGCCACTCTTAGGAGATAACAAAGGACATCTGCTCTGTAGCCTCAGTCTCCTGAGTTATAGTGGAAGAGAATCCGAATGATTTAGGATTTTCTTTACTCAATGAGGACTCACTCTGAGGTCACAATAAACACATTCTTCTTTTCCATGGCCTGAGGGCATCACCAGTAAGTCCTGTGTTCCTGCCCCGAGTGACATAGACTTGTCCTTAATGTAGCTTCTCAAAGATTACCATTTTAGTCTGCATATCTAGAAATACTTCATGTATAGGGTTCTTCACTGCATCACTTTTGTTCATAGAATAAACTACACTTTATTGTGTTGGTTTTTTTTTTGGTTCTTTTTTTAAGTAAGGATAATTCTTGGAGTAAGATGAAAGCCTCTCTCTTCTGGTCTCTTCTGTTTTTAAAGATCCATTAGGGGGCAGCTGTTTGTTTTTTCTTAAATTTTCTGGTTTTGCTGTGGTATTTTTAGGTATTGCCTTCTAAAATGATTTGGTTCTAATTGCTGACTCGGATGTTCTGAACAAATTAACTCTACCTTTAGTGATCTAAATGAGAATGATATAGTTTCATAATATAAAAAGCTGGGTGAGGAAAAAATGAGTAACTATTTAAAAGAAAAAAGAACTGCATCTAGGAAGTACCAAATGGTGATTAAGAAAACAATTGTAACTAATGAGTTTAAATAATGCTTTCACAGGCAAATTAAAGAAGCTGTCGATCTTGAAGGTGGATCAGAACAGACTCACACAGTTGCCTGAAACAGTTGGGGACTGTGAAAGTCTCACTGAATTAGTTCTTACAGAAAACCGGCTGCTGGTGAGTGTATGTTATGCGTTCAAATGGATGTTTACAGGGTGGTTTCTACTTTATAAAGACTTGTAAATTTAACAATAAAATATAATAATTTAAAAAAAAAAAAAGACTTGTAAGCGTAGGTTCTACTGATTTGTAATTTGAGTGGACTAAATAGAGATTTCCTTATGCAACATCTAGACAAGGGCCTTGTGAAACAGTTACATGACATGCTGATGATTGATTTTTAACCTGCTCAAGTGAAGAAAATGGTTTTTAAGCTCTGCTGTCAGAATGTGTATGTCACTTACGGTGTTTACATTACAGGGGTCTCCATTGAGGGGCAGGGATAAGCCTGCTGAAGCCCCTGCCACGTTATGCGGGGACCCCTGAGGAAACATTGTTCTGTCTGGGTTCTTTGATAAGGTGACCAGACGTCCCGCTTTTTAACAATTTGTCCCGTGTCCCGCGGCATTTAAAAAAAGTCCCGATTTTTGGAAGGAATGCACGACAAGCTAGGGAACAGCGGGAGATAGACCAAATTTTTAATCAAGAACACCCCCCCCCACCCCCCACCCCCGTCAGTGGTGTCCCGCTTTACCAATGTTAAAATCTGGTCACCTTATTCTTTGAGCGAATAGGAAGCGTGTGCGAGAAGGGGAAGAAATGGAGTTTGGCCAGGGAAAGTCTCGGTGGGACTCTGGGGAGGAGTGCTCTTTTGGGAGAAGCCAGAGTGGTACCTGCTGGGCTTTGATCTGTGCTTTCACCCCACTCTAGAAATTGAGAGTGAGAGCATAGGCTTCTTGGCCTATGAGGGCGAAATCCTTGACAGGCATCTTTGCATGGCCTTTTTGCATGGCGATAGCAAATCCCAGCTACCCTCTCACTTCCTGCTGCTGCCTCTGCTTTCATCAGTCCTTCATTTGCTGCTTCATCTTCCCCTTTCTCTCCCGTTTTAATTGTCTTATAGCCGCTATTGTTTCTTCAGTTTACTTTCCTACCTTTTTGTTTTCTTTTTGCTATTTTCTTTTTGGCACTTTATTTTTTTACCCTACTTTTCATTCCCCTTGTTCCTCCTTTTCTTTTCTCCTCTCTTTATGAAAAGAGTGAGTAATCCTCTTTAGGTGAAGAGAGCAGAAAAAGATAGCAGACGCTGACCAAAGACAGTTGGTGGGGGAGCCCTGCAGCACCTCTGCTCAGGTGGCTCAAGTGGCGCTGTTAGGCAGGTGTGGTGGAAGTGACCAGATCTTCCTGCCCTTGTCTGTGGTTTTAGGCTTACAAGCAGTAATCATAACAATTTTTACAGTAACAGTCACCCTTGAATTCCATGAGAATGCTGAAGCGCTCCCTCCCCCACAAGAGTGCTCTGGCCTGGTTCCTGTAGGGTCCTAGGGTCTGCACACCCCCTCTCCCCCAGCCATCATGGTACCCCATTCATGGTTGTGATTTTCTGCCCAGCCCTCTGGCTTCCACAGTCACCTAAGGCAACCCTCTCAGTGTAGTTTCTTAATGTAGGCAGGGAAGGGATGAAGGTGCTTAAATTCTCACTCACTTGTGTTTAAGAGCCTTCCTCACCACTTTCCCAGGCGTTTCTCTGTTCCCAATGAAAAGACAAGATACTGAATTCCACTTTCCCCAAATGAGCTTTACAAATATCTGATAGGCAGGAAGAACTATTACTTCTGTTACTGAATGACATTATGTTCTTTAACTCTTTGAAAAGATCTGTTTTACTGTGAGCCATGTTAAAAATATGTGTTAAGTTAATAATGAAAATGTTATTTTAACAGACCTTACCTAAGAGCATTGGAAAGCTTAAGAAATTGAGCAACTTGAATGCAGACAGAAATAAATTAATTTCTTTACCAAAAGAGGTATGTGCATTTAAAAAATAATTAACTGTAAACAAATACTAACACACAAGGGATCAAAAATGTCAAATACTTTTAAAAGACTGATGTGCTTTTTTAAAGGTATGATTTCCCATCTGTGAGTTTAGAGATGGTTTGAGGAATTTTATCAAAGAATGATCATCAGTAACATTAAAGAGAGGAGGTGGGTCTCTTTAAGAAAGAGAATTTGATGATTTGAGCTTGACCTACAGAGAGTGATGACACCATTGACAGAAATGGGTGATTTGGGAGTTTGGCAAAGAAAGTGGATAACTTTGGGTTCGGTTGAGTTTCATTGAAATTCTAAATTGCCCCATAAGCCATTGGTATTATTAAATAGAACTTGATGCAATCCTGTTCCTGGGCAGAGACTGCCTGGGCAGCGTTCACATCCTGGAGAGAATGAACTCCTCACAAAAGCATTCACAGAGAGGAAGGCAAATGGGAAGCCATAGCCACATTAGATTCATAGAGTTCTTTTAAATGCCAGTGCTTCAAGTAGGAGAAAAGAGAGTTTCCACCCATTGTGGAGAGTAGCTGCATGGCTTAGAGGCATTTAAGTTCTGGCAGGGAGGTGAAAATGCTGAGAATGAGAAGGAAGCCCATAGCAGAGCAAAGTAGGAGGCTTCTAGTGTGTTGTTTAAAAAGAAGACCTGCTTTTTATTTGGAACTATGGGAGCTTGATTGGAGATGGGAGGTACTGAACTTGATTTTTTTTTTTTTTTTACTAGCATTATAGCCTAAAATTAGGTTTAAGCCACCCTTCTTTTCTTCATTAGATGTTGGGGAGTCCCTGCCCCTTTGTCAGGGCCTCACATAAAAAGCTGTGGTATCATATGATATGATCACTGGCCAGGTGCAGTTTCTTTTGTATTTCTCTGTTTTGAGCCTTTCCATCATCTGTCTTGGAATAATTTCAAAGCCATCCAACCAGCCAGAACTTGAGAGGTTCTCATTTTCCTACGGTACTTCTCAGTGTGTCTGAACTCAGCCTGCCTTCTTCTTTCCTTTCCTTGTCTTGGTTTGGTGCTCTGCCTTCTGTGTCCCAGGCTGCTCCCTAGGTAAGATGGCCAGCATTCCTGAATGAAAGCATGAGAATATTTATTATAAATGGGACCATGTTCTAATACATCCTTAATCTGAACACTGTCATCTAAATAAAACTGTTTTCAACAGAAAGACTTGAGTTCACACCTCAGCTCTGCTGGGACACAACTAAGAATTCTGCTAATCAAAACACTTGGTTCCGGTCTCTAACTGATAAACCAAAGCACAGAGCTAAACGTTATTCTGAACATTAATTTTACTCTTGTTGAATAGCACATGGAAGTGGGTAATAGATTGGACACATAAACACATGCATAGAGAAGTGGGAAAGATTTATTACTTTCTTGTTCTGTGGCACAACCTGTCCTATGATACTTTCATGTATGTTAACTCATTGACTCCTCACAGCAGCTTTGGAGGTCGTGAGGATTTCCTCATTTCACAGATGAGGAAACAGGCCAATGAGAAGCTTTCCTTACCAGGACTCACATAGCTGGCAGTCGGTAGGACTGGGCTGCAAAGATGTGTCTACTGATAGCTAGCTCACTGCTCTTGGCACTGAAATGCCACAGCTTGGCCACTCAGCTAAATAGACTGAGCCCAACCTTTTCATGTGTGAGCTGGAGGCATGGTAGGGCCTTGACTTGAGAAAGAAAGGTCAAATTGTCTTTAGTTTGGACATTAAAAAAAAAATCAGTATATTTTAGGACTGTTTTCAAGGTAAATGCCGAAGAGAACACTTTTAAATGTAATGTCAATCACCATTTTTACCACCCACTCCCACCTTCCCTCTCCCCCTCTTTTAATACTTTCAAAGGAACACATTCTAGGTAGGAGCCTTAGAATTTTATTTTTGTAAAACTGTCACCATTATTTTAGCATCAGTTCTGTTTCATTTTAAGAGAATGATATTTATACTACTTGTGTCTTTTAAGAGGGTAATATCCAGTGTGTGCCATGTTTCCACATAAATTTATTAGAAACAGCTTTTCCTGATTTGAAAAGTGAAAGTATTAGGAAAATACTTCACATTTTCAGTTAGCTATCACATTTTATCCATTTTCTGAGATATTATGATTGGTTTTCTGACATTGAGAGTTTGATAAAGGAATAAAGTCTTTGCCTATTCCACCAGCTGTCTGATAAAGCAGGGAGTGTTTAGGCTGTTAGGAACAGGATCTTTTCTAGCATACCTTCACTCCTCACACTTACACTCAGCTCCCAGAGTAGCAAATACACTGAGCACATGTCTACAGTTCTGCTGCAGGTGACAGCTTGGTAACCCAGCAGAAATGGTTGAGTGCTTGCCTCTGACCATCAGGGCTTAGCTGCCAAGCCACCAAGGGCCTCCTGACCTCGACTTGCGTCATGTTGGTCTGGGCAGCACCGTCATGCTATGAATCTCTGTGCTGTGAGTGTGTTAGGCCCTGTGACTGTGTGTGTGTGTGTGTGTATGTGTATAAAAGGGAGGTTTATGCCCAGTGACCATGTGTGTGTACTCGCTCTGCCTCCAAGCTTGATACCATTTGATCAAATCTTGCATTTTTCCTGATTGGACTCTTTTCTTTTAAAATGTTATTACTTTCTCTTGAATAGTTAAGTTGCATGCATGACATATCTAAACAGAAATGCCGATCAATTTATATGCCAAAAATCCATAGCTGTGTTAATTGCCATCAGTCTGCTGTGCTATGTGGTTCTTCCTATTTTTTGTCTTTTTTTTTTTTAATTTGATCTAGTACTGTGTATTGTCAGTTTTATAGCACAGCTTCTTGGTCTACAGCAGCATTTATTTGCACATATATTACAAATTATTGAGGGGAAAATGTTTGTACTGTGTATGTAGGTCACAATAATAGAGTCTGTGTGTTTTGTGGTGTTATTTGTAGTAAACATTTGCAAATCAACGAATGTCTCTTGTTTTCTTAATTGTTAGCTGCTTGGAAATTTAGACAAGTCAGGTAAACTTGTTATCTTGTAAGTATTGCTCAGACCACAGTTGCATCTCTGACTTCCATTTGCTTTGTAAATGCATGAAGATTCAAATTGGCTGACTGCTTTGTGTGTATTTTATTGTAAAATATTGGACACTTTCCTCTGTACTCAGTTTGTTTTTGTTTCTTTTTAAATGCCTGCATGGCCTAGAACCTTATTTTGTTATGTGTTTGTCAGATTTGTTCAGATTGTTTTCTCTGCAAATTACATTTTAAGTTATTCAGAAACTCTGAAAGGCAACACTTGGCAGCTCTTCTGTCTTCACTAAATTCTAGTTTGTTGGCACGATTCTGTCTCTGATGGAAAGGCTAGATTTGCTGTATTTGTTACATGTGGCATGCTTCTGATTTTTCAAGCAACTTATTTTATCTTTTATTTCTTCTCATCCTGTTGCTTAAGTATGTGTGCTTTTGGGAAAAGTAGGTTCCCTCAAAATCTCTCTCTTTTTCTTTTTTGTGGAGGGAATAATTAAGGAGAAGAGACTGTGCTATAGTATGACTTATGGGCAGGGGAGCTGTTATGTGTGATCCTGGATGGGTACAATGAAAGACAGCCAGTAATTTTTTAATATTCTCGAGTTAGATGTTAGCTTTAAATAACTTGGACCATGACGAGTTTCTGGCTGGAAGAAATTGAGCATATTTCCAAGTTTAGACTCCATTTTTTTGTGTCCATTAAGTCAAAATGAAAGTGACCCTAACTACATCACACCTATTCAGTCAAATGAGACAAGATAAAATTTGCTGGTCATTTACCAAAGCGTTTCTTTCTTTATCAGGAAATCTATAAACATTACCCGTAAATATCGTGATATTCAGAAATGTCTGTGGTGGTTTAGTATTCATTTTGTGGATAACTTTCTTATTATTACAGTTTAAAACTAGTGTGAGTTCCCATCATATTATGAAGGAACTATTTGATAAATAAAAGAGATAATATAAGGTAAAACCTAAAAATACTAAAATAAAATCTAGCTGACCTTTGGATTTCAAGATGGAGAAGGTGTTCCTAAACATAAAAGAGGAAATAAATCATAAAAGAAACGGTTGATAGATTAGTATATATGAAAAATAGATTTTTGATCTTTAAGAAGGTAAAGACAGGGGAAGCCAGGATGGCTCAGTGGGTTAGGCGCTCACTTTGCAGCCCTGGGGACCGAGGATCGAATCCTGGCCCCGGCCTGTGTGGACCCATATGCTGAACTGGGGAGTGCCCCCAGTTCAGTTCTCACTGGGGCAAGACCCCAGCCCAGTTCCTGCCCTGTGCAGCCCCGCCCACCTGTGGAATGAAACTATGTGGAAAAAC
>PVKE010038249.1:0-15525 GCA_004027555.1 Craseonycteris thonglongyai
AGACACTGAAGGGTGAAATTAAGGCTTTAATAGCGTAGTCACCCAGCTACATGGAATTTTGGAGACAATAGGCCTCAGAAGGGAAACATTTTCTGCTCAATATTTTAAAACTTCTGGTCCAATTCTCTCTCTCTCTCTCTCTCTCTCTCTCTCTCTCTCTCTCTCTCTCTATATATATATATATATATATATATATATAGGCATTGATTTCATAATTGTGAAAAATATATGACTTTATAACTATTCATCTTCAGTTGTGATGATTTAAAATATATTTGATTTAAATCCCAATTAACTCATTCAGCACAGATTCCTAATCTTGCAGCCGATCTGCTTTATTGCTCCCCCACCACCTGCACGCACACCTGTTCTGCCACTTCATCGAGACCTCCAGCCCTTGACCCTATAGTTCCTCCTCCACATCTTACTTTTGAGCTTAGAAACCAAGAATCCTTTCAACTACTTTCCTGCTCTGCAATAATTCACTGTTCCCCTCTATCTAAAATCTACCTGCCCAGAAAAATAGCAGTCTTACTCTTGACAGAATTAGATTCCTGTATCAGCACGTGGCTGCTCTGCCTCCCATATTTCAATAGAAGAGGTGACCCCCTCCCTATTGTAGCCAATAGATCCGTCTGTGTTCAGAAAACTTGAATTATTGTTTCTCTTTTACACCATGACTTCAAACTCTACCTCTCTGTTCATCAGCATTAAAGAGATTCATGTCTCTAATAATAAAGAAATTACTCCATTACCCAATATAACTATTATTTCTCATTTTGTGAAATTTTCCAATCAAATATCTTAAAATAGTAATCTGTAATAGTTTCTTCATTCTCTTTACTTTTTGCTCCAACCTACTCCTCTTCCATTCCAATTTGGCTTCTATCCCCTGCTACCTTTCTGACAAGCTCTCTCCAAGAGCTCATCAGCTGTTGAAACAGATATGTAAAAAGGCAATACCATAAAGATGTTCATTACATAATGAAATGTAATAATAAGTCATTTATGGAAATGCTGGCAATCATAGTCATTATGGAAATGTTTTCATTCCACCTTTAGGATTCATGGCGTTTAATATATGTAAAATAACTAACTCTCAGACATTTACTATCTTTAAATCAATTGAACAATTATGTCTATTGTACTCGTTCTAAAAGAGAATTATATTTTATTAAGCTCCTATCTCCTTTAAAATTATACTGTTTAATTTACATTATTAGATTCCAAAGAAAAAATCATTTAAAATTCATTTTGCCATAATGCATATTTTATAAATAATTATGGGTGTTTGATGTCATAATCTGATTTCAACATTTCTGGTCCAAAAAGACAAAAGGCATTTTAAAAAGCAGACACACACAAAACTTTAAATACAGAACCCAATTTGATGGAACAGTTTAAAATTTTCTTAATATCTTTATATTTTTCTCTTAGTTAACTTTCCAGGTTAGATTTAGAAACCCCTCTGGCCCTTACATATTAAAAAAAAATAATCCATAGTTTTGCAGTTATTGTTATACTATCCAGTATTTAAGGAAAGATCATGAAATATTCCTGTACTGCTCTTCTCACCAAATGTTAGCAAAAACCATAATATATCTATCTGGTTTTCTTTTCATCCTGATTTTTCATCCAATTTTCATAATCTTTTGGGGATATACTATTGCTGTCAAATAAAACTCTGAAATTAATTTATAAATGTAATATCAGTCAGAATTTTCCTGTCTTGAAGGACTTGTTTATAAAAAGCAATATGGTAACTAAAAGGTGGATGTTTTATTAATCCGGTCTTTAATAAACATTCTCATCACTTTTGAATAGATAATACACTACCCCTAACAACTGACTTATTAGAACTGACTGGTGGCCACTGTTATGTGCTCTCCAACTTAACTGCTCCCCAGTGGGCTTTGAGGTGGGGGATGATAACCACTGGTAGGTAAGTTTCTGGACCAGTGTGACATCCTCCAGATAGAAAGGCTCAGAGTGACGCCTTCCACTTTTTAAAAATCAATGTTGCTCCTCTAAATTAGTAATCCAATATAAATACTATAAACACAAGATGAGATAATTGATGCTATTGCGGGGGAAAGCACTGCCACACAGTAGAGGCTCATCACAGAAGAATAGGGAGATGTTATTCACAGTCCAAAAGGGAAAAAAAGTAACCCAAGTGAGGGGAAAAAAGCCTGGAGGAAGCCTACCTTGAAGGAGGGTCAGAGGACGGGTGAAACCCAGACTGGCTTCACGAAAGCCTTTCAACTCCCCTCAGGGCTTCACTCCCTTGGTACTTATGGGAATTCTGATGGGTGTGGCACCATAATTGTTAAAATCAAAACAAATGGAAACTAGCCTGGAAGATTCCCTGAGCAGACAAAGCCAATGTAGTCATGAGAACAAAGTTTCATTTAGCTTATAATGCAAGACTAATTGACCTGGCTCACTTCTTGTTTATACCTCAGGAAATCAGCAAAACTGAAACTGTGTCCCGAAGTTGGAAGAGGTAAACAGTAAACCCATGTCCTATCATTTAAGGAAATTCTAATATTATCACCAATCACTGGGATGAATAAAACCTTAGCGCTTCCTTACCCTGCCAGCAGCTTTAGAACTAGATATAGCTGAGCCTCAGTCCATGTTTGCTTTGAGTGCCCCTGGCTTGTGAACTGTCTTTTTGAAGTGTGTACAATAAGTTGACTAATTCCTACTTTGGGGATTCCTAGGTTTTACCTTTGCTATGCGTGATCTTTTGACCTTGTGGATGGTTACATCTTAGATTAGCTATGCCCTGGGCACAGGGGCAGGGTCTCATTTTGAAGTCCTTCATTATCCTCATTTAGGGAAGACTGGAGGTGAGAATGACCAACAAGGCAAAGGAAGCTCCACTTGGTGAAACCTTGGGTCTCTGGGCCACTGTGATAGACAGAGATGATGAACCTGTACCCAGGATACAGGGCTGGATGCCTGCAAATTGGGGCTTCCTGTTTGGGGCTTGCAGTGGTGCAGTCACATGGCCTGGATATGGGGGTGGGGGAGAGTGGGAGTCCATGGTGAAAGAGGGAGTGGGAAGTGTTAAAAAGAATGATACCCTGCAGCAGGCCAGATGGATTTCATCAGGCTCTGTGTGGTATCTGAGTGATCTTAAGTAATCTCTCCAAGTGATTTTAACATGAAGCTAGGGTCTAGAACCAATGGAGTATATAAAATCCAGTTCTCTCAGAGAGGCTGTGGCTATATGTGTATAAGATGGGAAGATCTAATGGAACGCTTATCCATAGCAGAATAAGAGAACTGTCATGTGGGGGAACATTCGTTATTCCTGATTTTCCCGAGCTTTGTTTTTGCTTTAGCAACACTTGTGACCTCCAGACCAGCAGCATCGGTGTCACCTGGGCACTTTTTGTTAGAAATGAAATGTCAGGCCCCACTGCAGGCCTACCTGATCAGCAAATCTAGGGTGGGGACCACTAATCTGAGCTTCAACAAGCCCTCTGTTGCTTCTGGCAGCTCGCTAACACTTGGGAACTATAGACCTAAGGAAGGTGTTGGTGCAACTCAGTTAAATTGGGGGTGGGGGTCAAGAGAATCATTTAGTTCTCCAGTGCTTAGCCAGAGCCTTCAGCGAGGACTGGTGTGGGCTAGCATGCAGATGGAAGTGGGACTCACAGTAAGAGAACTACGGGCTGGGGCAGGTTGGGGAGTGCGATAGATAGTTGAATCTACCTGCCTCCTCACACAAGAATGTTTTCTCTCCCATTTGAAAAGCTGTGAATCCAGCATATTTTGAGATTGCACTTTTAGTGTTACCTCCAACCACATATAGGTGTCTATGGAAAAAGGGGGATGAGTCAGGAGAAATAGAGAGGTCTGATAAGTGTGGGAGGGAAGGAGGGAGAAAGAAGGCAGAGGTAGACACTGCTCTAGAAATTATGACAATTTTTGTAAAGCATGCAGTTTGATCATTTCCTTCCCAGGAGAGTTCTTTGGTAGTGATGCACCTACAACAGTAAACAGGGAGCAAAATAAGCACTTGATGAAGTTTGCTCTGGGACAAACTGCATGTTTTGCTGATGATGGCCAGAGATCCCTTGTCATAGTAAGTTAAAAGCGTCCCCCTAGGATCCATAGATTCATTACCATGAATCCATCCACTGCAAATGCAGGCGAAGCCTGGCCCAGGACGCCTCGTCCTCTGTGTTGGTGGCAATTCACACGTGCTATTCTAGGTGCTGAAAAGACAAGGAACTTAATGCAATTCTGTTACCAAGGTCACCTGTAACACTTTAATTCTGGTCCCATGCAAAGCAAATGATCCCAATAATGCTTTTCTTCACTACTCAGTGAAAACCTGTGTTTGAATACAGGTTTCTTCACATTTTCACTGCATTACTTAACCTCACATGATTTCAGGTTTCTCAGCTGTAACACAGCCAATAAAAATACTATCCACAGACTTTATTATGTGCCATGTTTGTACCATACCCTGCACAGGGCATGGTCCATATTATGTGTTCAATTATTGGGAGCTATTTTCTGTCTACTATTTTAGCATCATACACACTTCACATTGCCCCTATGGTATTTCATTACAGAGATATACAATTTAGGTTTATTGTGCATACCAAAACAAGCAAAAAACCTGGCAAAATTATCTTGGGCATCAAATAAATTGTTGAATGATTCCCTAAGTTTTTATTAAGACAGGACAGAATGTGGGGAGGGAGACAAATAAAATAATGTGTTGTATGTAGTTTGGGGGATTAATTTATTTTCATTTAATTTTTTTTTAGCAGAGAACTTTCATTTTCTTCTTTGGATCACAAGGCAGTAATGACATAGGAATGGAACACGTATATCTAATCTCCATAAGCCCTGGTATAATTGCTGCTGGAACAAGATGAATAATTTTTTGAGACATTGCAGTGCTGCTCCTGAATTTCCAATATTTTTATAATTAATTACTAAAATATACCTGGTAGAGTTTATGAGAAAAACCAAAGTTTTTCAGCTCAGCATGAGTAAAAATAGATAATAAAGCTACATTTATCTCTCAACTTTTGTCATGGAGGAGCCTGGATTTTTACTAATTATGCGGTCAATGCTTGAATAAAAAAATGGTTTAATTCCTCTTCTACTACTTATTTATTCATATGAGGAATAAACTAGTTTCATTACCACTTTAAATATATTGTTAGTAACTAGTAGTTGTAGGATTTATTACTATGACATTTATATGTAATAAAAATACATGTCATGGAATACATTTCCACAAATAGATATAGAGATCAGGCTATAAAATACACCAGGGTATAGATTTCTCCAACTCATATTTGAAATATATCTACCCATATTCCACATTGTCTTAACCACCCTGCTGTATGTAGCTGTGCTCATGCCTTTCCCTCTTTTGTGTCACATACAAGAAGTACTTCACAGCTAAAAGCCAAATGACACTTGTCTGTCCTAATAATGAGTAACAGACTTAGAGATCAATTCCCTTTTTTTTCCCTCTGGAAAAGAAAAGAAAAGTTTACTTTTCATTTTCTTAAACTATATTGTTCTTCAAAAACTGCTTTTTGTAAAGGGTATATTATATTTACTATTAACATTGCAACTCTTGATTTATTGAGAAAAAAATTGATTTATTGGACTTTCTCAGAAACTACTCAATTTTCCTTAAATAAAGAAGGAAACTTTGCAACACAAATAACTGAAAATCCCTGGGGTAGCTCACGTAGGCCATGCTTGAGCCACACGCTTGGGAGGTCTTCTGTCTGGTCCTTCTCTAAGCTTTGGCTCTCACTTCCTCGTGTAGCTCCACGGATGATAAGATGCCTTTATAGCCCTAAACCTATATTTTCTCAGGTTTAATTTTAAAAAACAAAAAAATGTCTCTCTCTGAAAAGTCTGAACATCATTATACGTAATTGTCTCTGATGTGCTTTGTTGCCGATACTAGTATTGTGTCCAGAAAACTTAAATATTTGGATTAACTAAACATGAATAACTTAACCAACCTGGAGGGAGAGGTGGTATGAACCCTGTAACCACAAGTTGTGGCCTGAAATTTAGGGATGATGTTGACTCTGAGTATGAGCCAGGTGAATACGTGTTCGGGGCTGCTTAATGTCAACCATTCACTGGGCTTCATAAGTCAAAAAGTGTGCTGAATCACCAAAAGTGTTTAATTTTATGTTTTGCAGTGATTAAATACAGATTTATGTGCAGATTTTATATCTTCTGATTTCAGATGACCAGATTGTTATTTTATTATTCTCTTCGTTTTATTACTCTAACAAAAATTAGAAACTTTCTAATTGTCTTTATCTTCCTGGATTTATCAAGATTTGGCCTACCACATTGTCATACACATCTTATGTATATGTACCTTCACATGTCTTTGTGTGTAAAAAGAGGGGAAATGTAATGTGTGTGTGTGTGTGTACATATTTCTGTGGTGTGCACATGACAGATAAATAGTTGAGTATATTCTTACATGAAGAGTGTCACCCTGCCTGTTTTGTACTGGAAGGTGAGATTTATTTTCGGGTTGTATCCCAATAACAATACTTGGGTGTTTCTATGGTGAGACACATACTGATTACAGTGTAGAATGTTTGGAAAAGAGAGAGATAAAAGTACAGAGCAAACCATAGCCATTCTTAGGTAAATAAGTGATCAGCAAATATTTTACAGAGGATGCTAACAGAAAACTTCCAAAATAATAATTTGACACAGGCTTGATAATTAAAGAGACTAAGCTATATCATTAGTCTACACCAAGAATAATCTGAATCGATGGCTACAGTCCCTAAAATTACTATAATTCCAGTGTAAATAAATCTGGAAGGAGAGGAACAAAGCAAGCGGAAAAGGTCACAGTGTGACAATTCCTTTAGCAACAGCAGTGTAGCTGCTGGATCCTTCAAGGGGAGTGGTTAGGAGGTTAATTTAGGAGACCGCATGATGCATTTCAGAGCTTTCCCCACCATTTCCACAGTACGGTATATGAACTTTGTGAGCATGTCTCCACAGTCTCACCAGCAGTCACAAAATCCTTTTGTAATTCTATCACCACCCTAGGGACTGGTGAGGTAGACAGAGACTAGAGAGTCTCAGAACCTCAGCTTTCTTCCAAGGATTTCTACCCCAAAGTCAAAGCTCTCCTCCCATCTTCGAGACACATTAAGTGATCTCAAAGAAAAGAAGACTTGTGGTTTTCGAGAGCCTTGCTTTCCCCAAAGAAGTCAATGAGCTCTTGCTCTCCTTCCCTTGGTAGGGAATGCTCTTAGATAGCTTCTCCAGGTAACGCTTTCCTGTCAGCTTTCTGATCTCACTGAGAACCTTCATTTCCCAGGAGGAAGCAACACGCATATCCTAATTTGTAGCATTTAGCAGAATCACCATCGTAGACTCTTAGCTGATGATTTGATGTGACTGCAGGCTTCATGAGGACCGCTGTTGCACTGTGTATCTTGCCTGCTGTATATCCCTTATCTACACTGTGGATGTCTGAAACATACAGCAAATAGGCTGTCCACACATTTACTCCAGAGTCTTTCTGGTTTTCTCTCTTGGAACACTAACTGTCTACATTTGTCTGCATCTCTAGAGCTCCAGATAAGATTTAGACGCTGAGAAAGAGATTCACTCAAGCAAAGGCCTATATTTGGAGCTGATTGCAGTGAGAAGAGAGGCAACAAGGAGTTAATGAATCAGCAGTCCTCATCCTAGGAATGTCTTCCTTGTCCCCAGCTTGTAGCTAATGTGGAGTGGTCATGGAGGCACTGGATGGAACAGGGGAGTTGTACCCCATAACTTCCTGATACCTTCCCAGATGGAACCCACTCTTTAACTTAGGTCCATTCTGTGGTAACCTACTGGGACTCATGCCTGTACAGTTGATGTAGTCTGGTCCCCTAATCCTTCTAAATCATATGATTCCGTGTATTACATACCCTATGGTGAATTTTCTACTTTCTGACACCTATAACTAAACTCTGAGTGACATAACATTCATGAGTATTGAATAAATTAAGAGACAAACAAAAGAGTAGATGCTACTGAGTTTAAATGAATTTTATTATACCTGTAATAGATAAGATGAGATCACTTACAGCTTTTCTAGAATTGTTTCATATTCTTGTTTTGTGCTTTGTAAATTACAGTATATGTTAGAAACAATTGGGGAATACGCAATGAGATGGATTACGACATTGGAAAACTCATACTGCTTACATCACAGAAAAAATCTGAAAATCCTTTTATATCGTTTTGAAAATAATTCTTCATTTATACTTCCTTTACAACTATTAAATCTAAAATCTGACTGAAACTGATTTTTTCTTTAGACGTACTCCATGCTGATAAGCAAAAAGTGGGTAAGAAAAATCTAATAAGAATGAAAGAGGCATTCCTCTTATGGTACAAGGTAGGCTAATAAACAGTGACTCATTCAAATAAAAAGACTAGAAAACACTAAAACTCAGATAATTATCACATTAAAGTTTAAACAGTAGTAAATCTAAACCCTCATACACTGCTGGTAGGAATGTAAATTGGTACAACTACTATGGAAGGCAGTATGGAGATTCCTCAAAAAACTAGGGATGGCATTGCCATATGACCCAGCAGTCCCTTTCCTGGGTATCTACCAAAAAAAACCCCAACAAACTGAAAACCTTAATTCCCAAAGATATCTGTACCCCAATGTTGGTTGTAGCACTGTTCACGGTGGCCAAGTCGTGGAAACAACCAAAGTGTCCTCTGATAGATGACTGGAAAAAGAAGTTGTGGTACATTTATACAATGGAATAACACTCAGCAATAAGAAAATATGAAATACAGCAATTTGTGACAACATGGACCAACCTTGTTAAAACACCTTATTAAGCAAAATAAGTCAGACTGAAAGAATCAAGAAACATATGACCTCACTTATAGGTGAAATATAAAACTGAAAGGAACACAGAAACAAAGACTCATGGGCACAGTCAATAGTTTAGTGGTCACCTGAGGGTAAGGGGGAAATGGGTGGGAGAGATGGGTGAGGGTGAGTAGGGAAGGAGAATCAAACATATGGTGATGGAAAGTGAGCTGATTCTGAGTGGTGAGCACATAATGCGATGTATAGACAATGTAATGTAGAATTCTACACCTGGAAACAATGTAATTATCAATCAATGTCACCCCAATAAATTTAACAATTAAAAGAAAAAAAGAAAAAACAATAAATTGTCTTTCTTTTTTTCTTTCTCTATATGGTATATAGACCCAAATGACATAGTACTAAGGATGAGCTATTCCTTAAAGTGGGTAAAAACCATTCCAGCTACATGTGACTACATTGTACCAAATAGTTTCTCTGAGAGAATCTGAATTCATTCTATCTGGCTTAAGGTAGGATAATTAGTTTTAACTGGATTAAGGTAAAATTATTCTTATAATACAGACCCAGGTGGCTAATTATTTCTCCATATGGGCCTGGTGGCTCCCCACCCCCGCCTCACCTTGGCGTGGCAGACACCTCTCACACTTTACCACTTCTCCCCACAGTGTCAAGGACATGCCACTAACACAGCCACCAACCTGCCTCCAGCACAAGGAGACCCAATCAAGCATTAGTACAGTAAACTGGAAAATAAATCTCAGTGATTCACATTAACTACACAGTGAATAAAACATCCTGGAAAAGAATGAATTTGAAATTACAATTAACAAGAGATATTTATCCTGATCAATGTCCTCCCTATAGACACACACCCAGAAACACACATACACGTCCATAAAAAGCCATGTCGTAAATAACCTAAAGTCATTTACAGTTATTACAAAGGGTATAATAGGGGACATCAGTGTTGACTTGTGGTTTTCCAAATTTTAGTGCACATAAAAATTACCTAGCTACTTATTTTAAAATATATACATCGCTAGTTCCCAAGTTACGTGCCTACTCATTTGGCATTTTTATTTTCAAGTACAGATAGAACCATGATCCACCTTTAAGAAATACTACTCTAGGAGATAGGAACACCTAACCTATTTTTAAATTCCTTCTCTTCACCATGTACATTCTCCAGAACATACATGGAATAAGTTAATTTCAGAATAATAGAAAAGAAGCTGAATGTAAAGTTTGAATGTGATTTGTAATTATTCGTTCTTGACTGACTTCCTAATCATTTGCACTACAATAGAACCACCCTCACATAAGAAAAACAAAGGAGCTATGCAACAGAAAATTAAATCGAAGTTCGTTAAAAGCAAAGACATGATTCTTGTTAAGTTACTGACATCCTGTCTCCTTCCACTCTGTTTTCCTATAATGTACAGAGAATGAGAAAGGTTGCCAAATGCTGTGGGGATTTAGACTCCATTACATTACGCATAATAAAATGATGGGGAAATAGACGTAATGGCCAGTCGCAGAAAAATATGAAATGGAAAATCTCTCAATATGTCAACAATCGTATTGACTTTAACTAGTGGAAAGAGTACGCTAAGCTGTATCAGGAGGCAACAGCTATTTTAGTGAAAATAAACTAATTCCAAAGAAAGTACATTGTCCTCATGAGCACAGTTTAGTGTCTTTATTTAAACCTAGTAGCTAAATTTTGGAAAAACATTGTAGGCTAACAGAATTCTGGTCCTGGAAGAGTGTCAGCTATGTATTCCAAAATCTTCTTTTAAAAATGAGGAAGCTAAAGCTCAAAGAATATATCTTGGTCAAAATCACTCAAGTATTGAGCACAGACCCAAGATAAGTGTTTTATTCCTTCATTCTGTAACCTCTGGTCCCATATTTCTGTTATATATGAATGGAATCATACATTTAGCTGTTGCCACATTCATTGAATAAATACAAGACCTGCTCTCCAGGGCTTCTTCTAAAAGGCACTAATTCCATTCATAGGGGCTCCACTCTCAGACCAAATTACCTCCCAAAGGCCCCACTTTTAATTACCATCACATTACGGGTTAGGTTTCAGTATATGAATTTGAAGTAGTCACAAGCATTTGGCAGATCTAAATATTCCCCAAAGTCATCTACAGATTCAATGTAATCTCTGTAAAAATCCATATGGCATTTTTTGCAGAAATGGAAAAGCTGATGCTTAAATTTATATGACATTTTATTGGCTCTGAGTATCCAAAATTATGTTGAAAAAGAACAAAGAATTTGAAGGACTCATGTTTCCTGATTTCAACTTTCTACAATGGTACTACTCAAAACAACGTGGTACTGGCATAATGGTAAACATGTAGATGTGTGGGATAGAATTGAAAGTCCAAGAGCAAAGCCAAACATCTATGAATAACCAATTTTCAATAAAGGTGCTAACACTATTCAATAGGGGAAAATAGTCTTTTCAACAAATGGTACTGGGGCAAATGGACATCCAGAAATAAAATAGTAAACTTGGACACCTATCTTATACCACATACAAGCATTAACTCAAAATGGATCAATGATCTAAATATAACAGGTGACACTATAAAAATCTTAGAAGAAAACATAGGTAAATCTTCATTACCTTTAGGAATGGATTCTTAGGAATGAAATCTTAAAATGACAAACAACCAAAGAAAAAAAAATAGATAAAAACTGCACATATCAGAAAATATTATCAAGAAAGTAAAAAGACAATCAAAAGAATGGTAGAAAATTTATGCAAATTATATATCTGATAAGCATTTAGTATCCAGAATATATAAAGAACTTTTACAACTCAATAACAAAAAGGCAAACAATCCTATTAAAAATAAGAAAGGCTTGAAAGGCTTAAACAAATATTTCTTCAAAGAAGATATACAAGTATCCAGCAGTACATGGAAAAAGTTCCAACATCATCAGTCATGAGGGAAATGCCAATAAAAATCACAATAAGATTCCATTTTACATAGTCGAATAGTTATAATTTAAAAAACACAAAACCAAAAAAGAACAAGTGTTGCTGAGGATATAGAGAAATAAAGAGTTCTCATACATTGTGATGTGAATGTAATAATGGTTCAGTCAATGTAGAAAAGTTTTGTTTGTCCCTCTAAAAGTTAAATATAGAACTACCATGTAACCCAGAAACATATACATATATTTGAAAATAGGCATTCAAATAAATATATACACATACCTATTCATAATAGCACTGTTCAAAAAGCCAAGCAAATCAAGGTCCATCAATGCATGAATGGGTGAACAAATTATGGTATATACATACAATCAAATACTATACAGCTAAAAAAACAATGAGGTACTGATGCATGCTACAATGTTCATGATCCTTGAAAACCTGATGCTAACTTAAAGCAGCCAGACACAGAAGTTTAGATATTGTACGGTTCCATTCATATGAAATATCTAGAATAGATAATTGATAGAGACGGAAAGCAGATTTGTGGTCCTGGGGCTTGGGGGTAGGGGTGCAATCGGGAGTTACTGTATAATAGTTACTGGATTTTCCTTAAGGATGATGAAAATGTTTTGGAATCAGAGGTGGTGTTTGTAAAACATCATGAGCATACTAAATGCCAATTCACTTTAAAATGCTTAATTTCATGTAACGTTATTTCACTTTAAGAAAAAAAGAAGAAGAAAAAATAGTGGCTGTTTCAGACCTATTAAAGTTAGCTGATATTTTCATTGATCTTATAGTAATATTTTCAATTTGAATTTTAGTTTCAATTTTAAAGATATATTATAACCTTACTGCTTTGTCATTTTAAATGAGAAGCTAAATATTATTTTTATAACTGTTTTAAATCAAGCTAATATAAATCAACTGATAACAGATATGTGATCTGCCAATCATTTTAGAATAATATAGTGGAATAGTAGTAGCTTGGTACTCATCAAACACAAAACAACACAATTTCATATCTGAATGACACAATTTATATTATAGAATTTCATAAAGTTCTAATTCAGTAAAAAGGAAATGACATAGAGGGTCAAAATTTGCATCTTTATTTTACTTGGCTATGGGACACAGTACCATTCATCTGATACACGGGAAAGAAATTTTAAAGGCTAATACAAGCCTCTAATAACCTTATAGACTTTGTTACCCTCTAACATTTGCCTCATAATAGAATAAAAAGAAGCATATCAGAACTAAAAATAAAGCAAAATACACAATGAAATTTAAATAATAAAAAATGAAAGTATAAGTACATAAATTTATTTACTCATTTGAACACACATTTATGAAGATGTACCAAACATGTAGTAGGCTCTGAGAATGAATATTTATCCTTTTAATTTAACCAGATGTGTCATTTGATGTTTGAGTATGGGAAAGTGAAACCCCACTCAAGAATAATGTAGTCCTAGATATAATGCTTCATACATACAAAATCTCACTTGTATATCTTTGCTCCAGTGGGGACTCACAAAACAGAGAGAAAAATAAGACTCTAAGGTTAGAATTAAATTTGTAAAAATCAATTCACTCTGTGTGTGTGTGTGTGCGTGCGTGCGCGCGCGTGTGTGTATTGGAGAGTAGGTGAGAGCAATCATATATTAAAGTCCACCCTATTTTGTAGAATATTGATTCATTTTTATCCAGTGGAGAACTATAAATAGATATTTTGTTGATGACATTAATAAATGAAACTTAAGAGTGTCTCTGCTAACTTTAGAGATTCTTGAGCAAAGAACATTGTTCAGCTCAACCCATACAATCCCATTCTCTTTTGTTAAAATGTATACAGAATCATGGATGTGTTTCTAAGAAACTAAATGATCAATTCCAACAGACACCTGGCCTAGTATTTTGCTGCAAAGAAAATATTCTTCAAAATAATTTTTTTTCATTTTTATAAACTAAATATAACATGTTTTACATACAAAGGTATTTAATTTTCCATAGATCTAAAAGGCTGTACAGCAATATAAATTTTTACTAATAGCTGTATTGAAAATTAAAAATTCTAATGTACCTCACTGCAAAGGTATATAAGAATTAAATAAAAGAATGAAATGATCCTAACTACATTGTTATTTTATATTTAAATTAATACTAGTTTATAACAGTAAAAGAATAGATGTAATTATTTTTTATTCTTATATTATTTAATAATTTTACAAGTAAGAAAGGATTTGGAAGAAAAACAATGAATGGGGAAAAAAACTTAAAACCATAGGTTTGCCTGCTAAAAAATGGACTGGAAGTAAGTTCTATTTGAAGACAAGTTCTAAACAAATTAACGATGTCATTTACTGACAGTAAAGCAAATTCATTAGAAATTGGCTTTGATGACCTTTCCAACTTTCAGATTAATTCATCATTTTCTTGAGACACATCAATTACCATTCTGTCACAATAACTTTCTGAAAATGACCCATTATGTGACCTGAATGAAGGGACGCAGTTGCCATAATGATTTAAGGAACAGGCTTCCAAAGCATTTCATGAGAGGTGTGTGGACTAGTTCAGGGAACTTTACCAAATAGAATACTGACCGCTTTTCCTAACAGCATTTCACTTTAAAAAGCCAAATATATGGTGGTGGAAGGAACACGAACTCTGGGTGGTAAACACACAATGCAACACATAGATGATCTATTATAGAATTGTACACCTGGAACCTATGTAATTTTTACTACCAGTGTCACCCCAATAAATTTAACAGTAAAAAAGTGAAACTTTGTCTTTCACTTTCTAGTGCAATTCAAAACTGAAAGGCATTTTCTCCCAAAATGTGTTCCCTAGAACATTGATATGGAAATTTCTATGACTACAATAATTGTTAAATGTGATTAGATATAAATATAAAGTGGTGAGACATCTTTTTGGAGACCAATGATGAGTGGTGTTTCCAGTAGTGTTTCATCCTTGCTAGCACCCATTTGCATACTTACATACATGTAAGCACTTACATGCATGTGGATATATAGACTTCTATCCATACGTGTACATGTTACTCCTGTATGAAACTTATACACATAATTATGTACATACTAGTTCATTTTTGTTGAATAAAAGTTAAAGCTACAATTGGGCTTTATATTACAATATCTCCACTATTCTCTGGACTTCGACATGTTGCACACACAGCTGTGGTTCCTTTGGCACTTGGGAATGCTGCTCCTGGCATTCTGACGTTCAGGAGCTCTGTGGCAAAGGATTTTGACCTGCCGCTACTCCGTGACAAGTCATTCTTGTGGTTCACGAGGTGAGTCTGAATTCTAAACAAAGAGGATAAAAATCACTAGCACCTCTGCCATCAAAAAGATAAACCCTGAAGGACTAGTCTTCTGATGGATAAGTACACCCACTGATTTTGCCAGACTTTCCAGAATCATTGCAGTTTCCAAGTTCTGGCTAGCCCTAGCCTGGTCCTAAAGAGACCAGGTCTGAACTCAGTGTACCCTGTAGACAGGCCAATTGGCATATGAGGGCTATCCAGAAAGTACTCAGCCATGGAACTGATTTTGTTTTATTGACAATGGCTGGATGTTTTCTGGACAGCTCTTGTATATGTGCATTCCAGACAGGCCCCAATCAGCCCTCAGATTTCCCA
>PVKE010038250.1:0-15527 GCA_004027555.1 Craseonycteris thonglongyai
CTCTGTTTGAATTGTGAATAAAAGGAAAAACTTGGTGTAAGTCAGGGCTTGTTGCTCCCGGACGAAACCGGGGTGGCAGCCCAGATTCGAATCTGCTAAATAAAATCTCCCTCACCAATTGGCAGAAGAGGGTCTGATTCCACCAAATTTTCTGTGTCGTGGCTGTCTGTCTCGCGGGTGATCTCATTCGGCACAACAAAAACAAACAAAACAAAACAAATCAGTCAATCAAATCAACCAAAATAAAGCACAGCATTTCCTGTGCTTGGCATAGTTGTTTACAAGTAGGAATCTCCATCTTTCTTAGGCAGATGCTCTGCATGGCTTGCACATCCTCAGTCATTAAGATGCTGTGTAACTGTTGTGTCAGTTTTCTCAGTGTATGTCATGTTGTCCATCTTTAGGTTGGATCCAACCAGCCAGGTTCATTCCGACATCTCTGTGTGGTCGGCCAGTGTTGCCTTCAGGCCAGGGCCTGGGGACTCAGGGAGACAAATGCAACCACTTGGGAGGACCCAAGAGACTGGTGGGCTCTGCTCTGTAGATCAGTGCAGCCTCAGGACCTGTGCTGGCGTGCTCCTGCTGTGACTTTCTAGCCTGTGTGGACCCCCACATGCTTTCGTGTGCTGGGTCTATGGTGATGCTCCGTGACCCCAGGGAATGCACCTGTGTTCTATCCCTGGAGACAGCTGCTGGAGAACCTTGACTTTGCTCTGAGTTTTGAGAGAAGCTTCACTTGGTTTCCGGTGGCGCATCGTGCTGAGGCCTCAGACCACCTCAGGAGCCCTCCAGAGGCGCCCCAGGGAGATTGGCAGGGGAGAAAAAGGGAGGAGGTCTTTCCAGAGGGACTGAAGAGGGCTGGGGGAGGGGTGTGAGTCTTCAGAGAGCCCAGTAGACGAACGGCTTGGTGTGGAAAATTCCTGATTCCTATTTTTGGTGTAAGATAGTGGGAGGAGTACTGGACATAGGTGTATCTATTTTTTTCTTCATATTGCACATGAGTAAATATATTTGGGCCCATCTGTATGCCTGTAATGGTAATTGCCTCTACCTAAATTCCAGCCTGCATTTCCTGAGGCTACCATGTATAGATATGCTAATGAAGGGAGGAGTTCTGCCTCCATTTGGGTCTGAGCTAACAAAGAGATTAAATTTTCTGCCCTTCCTTACATCCTGCCTCTTTTCTGCCCCTTCTCACTCCCCTTGTGATAGAAGCCACTTTGGCTCTCAAAACCAGAGAGCTCCCTTTTTGCTATGGCAACATTTTGATAAATATACCTTTTCTTATTTCAGTCTGTGATCTGTTGAATATGAAATAGTTGATGCACCAAACAGAGGGGCCCAGTGACTTTCACATACAGGTCTTCTGGGATATGAGAAAGATCTTTTGTGCTATGAGGAAATAGATTTCTAGGAATTGTTCGAGTTCTTCATGAATCGATTCATGCAGAGAAGACTCTTAGAATTTGTTCTTTATCTTCACTTTAATAAAAAAGGTTAAGCACTGTGGCATTAAAGCCACAGTAATAAAAAGGAACCAAAAAAATGAGTGATACCAAAAAAAGATGAAAGAAGACAAAAAACAAACAAAAAGTCCAGTATATGTGGTTATTAACAAAGGTATGAGATAAAGAAATGTATTCTTGAGGGAGAAAACAGTACCATTCACCACCGAAAACAAGGGTGTTTCGGAATGTAAAAGGAAAACTGGACAAAATCAGAATGTAAAGTGGGAAGGTAAGGTGTAGGTGTTGGAAGGGAATCTTTAGAGAGGAAATGTTTTACATGGTTAAACTGAGTAAGACTGGAATCAGTTTAACTAAGAAAATTAATTTAAGTATCAAAAGTAAGGTGGTATAGATGCAGTTTGGTTATTTTTCACTTTGTTAAAGGACAGTTTTCCTGCTCTGTTCTCCACACAAGACTCAAGCATTTGCCTTTAAAGGCAAGGATCAACTATTATTTTATAAGAGTTTTGTGTCTTAATCAAAGGTGTTGATTACTTAACATAGCAAACTTCTCAATGTAATGGTCAAAAATTGTGCCAAACATGTATTGTCAGTTTCCTAAATTAATAATGAGACCAGTTAGTTTCTATTAGGCAGCTGGGAGGTTCCCAGTAAGGAGGACAGAAACCAGTGCCCATATAAGGCCAGAACTCTCAACTATGCCAGTGATTGGCTCCCAAAAAGAGCGCCCAAAGGTTAGAATGAAGGTACAGAGTCCTGGATCCCGACTGGATATCTTACAAAACCCAAACTTTTAGTTCGTACTCTTATTTAATTGGCTAAAATAAATGGAATTGGAAGATTATTATTGGACGATAGCCTTGAGCCGTATTTACATGCCTCAGGACCAATCCCCTGACGGCCTTTTGTTTTGTGAAAGGTTTTAAGTCGACCCCTTGTCTCAGATCCCAGTTTTGGGTTCCTGCTCTCTGAACATACCTGTCCTTTGTGTACCCATTAAAATTTTTCCCTACCTTTCTCTGTGTGGACTTACAAATTCTGCAACAACTTCGGGGCTTATCAAGGATCGGAGAAGGGAGGGTAAGTTTTGACTGTTATTATTACTTGCCTTCCCTAAGGCTTTCTTTTCAGAGTGCTTCTCTTTGAATATCGGGCCTCCGTCAGCCACCTAAACGTGACTAGCGCGGCTGCCGATCTACAAGTCTCGGAGGACAGGCTTCACAGAAGGGACCTTGGGTAATCCCTCCCGATTGTACTCGGGGGAATGTTGGCCTTCTCCCGACTGTTTTCCTCTCTGGACACTTTCAAGTGGGCTCATGGTCAGGCAAAACTTGGGAAGACAACTGAGGGATTCTGGCCGCGGCTACTCAGCGGTGAATTCTGAAGGTCCTCTGTTTTCTGATCTAAGGGCCCATATAGGTGCAGACTGGGAGGTTTTTCTCTATTGTTTTTTTTCTGAGGAGACTCAGCTCGGCGTGCAGTCTTGCAAGACTGAGGGGAGACTGCTGAGGAATACTGGCCGTGGCTACTCAGCGGTGGATCCTGAAGGTCTAGCGAGTTTTCTGATTCAACGGCCCACATAGGTGCCGACTCGGAGGTTTTTCTCCACTGTTTTTTTTTTTTTTTTTTGTGGACACTCAGCTTGTGGCACAGTCAGGTGAGACTAGGGGAGACTGCTGAGGGATTCTGGCTGCAGCTGCTGCTACCCTGCTGTGGATATGGAAGGTCCCTTGAGTTGTCTGATCCCACAGTCCATATGGGTGCCAACTGGGGTTGTTTCTGCACTGTTTTCTTTCTGGGGAGACTCCACTCAATGCGCAGTCGGGCGCGGAGTCGGGCGAGACTGCTGAGGGATTCTGGCTGCTGCTGCTGCTACCCTGCTGTGGATTTGGAAGGTCCCCTGAGTTCTCTGATCCCACGGTCCATATGGGTGTTTTCTTTCTGGGGAGACTCGGCTTAATGCACAGTCGGGCGCGGAGTCAGGCGCGGAGTCGGGCGAGACTTAAGGGAGACTGCTGAGGGATTCTGGCTGCTGCTGCTGCTACCCTGTTGTGGATTTTGAAGGTCCCCTGAGTTCTCTGATGCGACGGTCCATATGGGTGCCAAGTGGGGGGCTTTTCTTTATTGTTCGCTTTCTGGGGAGACTCAGCTTGGTGCGCAGCCAGGCGAGACTTGGGGGAGACTGCTGAGGGATTGTGGCTGCTGTTGCTGCTACCCTGCTGTGGATTTGGAAGGTCCCCTGAGTTCTCTGATGCGACGGCCCATATATGGGTGCTGACTGAGGTGCTTTTCTCCACTGTTTGCTTTCTGGGGAGACTCAACTTGGCGCGCAGTCCGGCGAGACTGGGGGAGACTGCTGAAGGATTCTATTTGCTACTGCTGTTGCTGCGCTGCTGTGGATTTAGAAGGTCCCCTGAGTTCTCTGATCTGAGGGCCAATATGGGTTCCGACTGGGGGGCGCTTTTCTCCAGTTTTCTTTTTTGGGGAGACTCAGTTTGGTATGCAGTCAGGCTAGACTTGGGGGAGACTGCTGAGGGATTCTGCCTGCTGCTGTTGATACCCTGATGTAGATTTTGAAGGTCTCCTGAGTTCTCTGATCCGACAGCCCCCATATGCATGCCTACTGGAGGGACTCTTTTTACTTTTCTTTCTTGGGGAGACTCAGCTCGGTATGCAGTCAGGTGAGAGTTGGGGGAGACTGCTGAGGGATTCTGGCTGATGCTGCTGCTACCCTGCTGTGGATTTGGAAGGTCCCCTGAGTTCTCTAAATCTACGGCCCATATGCGTGTCAACTTGGGGGGTTCTTTTCTCAACTGTTTGCTTTCTGGGGAGACGCAGTTTGGCGCGCAGTCCGGTGAGACTTGGAGACTGCTGAGGGATTCTGCCTGCTGCTGTTGATACCCTGATGTAGATTTTGAAGGTCTCCTGAGTTCTCTGATTCGACGGCCCATATGGGTATGGGTGCTGACTGGAGGGACGTTTTCCACTGTTTTCTTATGTGGGGAGAGAAACTCAACTTGGTGCGCAGTCAGGCGCACAATCAGGTGAGACTTGGGGGAGACTGCTGAGGGATTCTGGCTGCCGCTGCTGCTACTCTACTGTGGATTTGAAGGTCCCCTGAGTTCTGTGATACGAGGGCCCATCGAGGTGTGCCTACTGGGAGGCTTTTCTTTGTTTTTTTTCTTTTGGTGACCCTCAACTTGACAGTGTATGTTTTTCCTGCTAAAGAATTTTTGAAGATCCTAGGACAGCATTAGGGAAAACAAATTAGATATCAAACTGAAATTGCCTGTAAGTTTTTGATAAACTAGTGAGGGTTAGAAAACTTTACTTTCTCTAAGTTTTAAAGTTGTGTTATGTTTTATTAAGGTAATTACTGCATTTTGAAAGAAACATGATTTCCTGAGCTTCAAAACATGTAGCAGATATTTCTCATCTTGAAAAAGTACTCCATCTGTAGTTACTGTGTTTCCTACTTTGAATTTATTTCTACGGGGTCTCATAACAGTACCCCAACAGGGGGAACTGCTCATCTGTGGAAGAAATGGTGAATATTTTGGTTTCTGGTTTGTCTTACCACCTTTACCTTTATAAGTAGTTCAGCCCATCCATCATGTTCTCTTCACCTGTGTTCACTTCTGGTTCTTTTCCTTTTGTTTATCATGTATTCACCTCTCACCAAGCAAAGTAGCATTTGTTTTTAACATCATTTTAGGTTAGTCTCCTGTTTTTCCCCAACACCAGATTTTCCCTCTTTGAAATTAACTCCATTCTTAGATCTTTCACTTGTTTGCCACCTATTCTCTTATCAATGCAGTGTAAGCAGTTGCTTAAAACCACACCTTGGCGGAACATCGAGAGGCTACTTGCTTGTGCTCATCTCTAGTGATTGCCATGGTTGATCACCAATTACTGAAATGCTCTCCTTCTGCCACCTTGTAAACGCTCCTGGAAATCTCCCCCCCTACCCTGTGTTCTGCTGGTTCCAGGCACCCCCTGCCCAACACCAGTGCTCACAGTAGGATGCATTTGTGTATGTTTGAGTCTTTAGTTTTAAAAATGAACAAAGATTCCTCAAAATACTGCAAAGACTGTTTGGGTTATTCCTTTATTCCAGGGTTCTGTGTGTGCAAGCTGTGCTGTCTCTCTCATCTTGATTCACTTAGACCTCAGTTCTGGACTCAGAACAGTGTTACTGTTTTTGAACGTCTGTGACTTGTAGATAATAAATGTCCCTGCCTTCTCTGTTAAATGGGAGCAGTGAGATGAGGCCTGTGAAAGGGACCTAAACCAGGATTGGCTTTGAATGCCAAGCTAAAAAAAAAACAAACCCCACCCACCCTGAAAAACCCCTCAAAAAAACCAATCTGCTGCCATCTTGTGGCCATTGGTTAAATAACATCTGTATGCGTGTCACCAAATGGGAGCAGTGAGAATGAGGCCTGTGAAGGGCCTAAACCAGGATTCATTTCAAAGTGAGCTTTGAATGACAAGCCAAAAAAAAAAACAACGCCCCGAAAAAACCCTTCAAGGAAACAATCTGCTGCCATCTTGTGGCCATTGGTTAAATAACATCTGTATGCATGTCAGCAGGTTTATTTGCCCATACAGTTTTACCAATACTAACATATCAAAAGGGGTTAAAAACTTGGTAAATGATTCATAAACATTTTAATACTGCAGGTTTGTTTTTCTTAATATACTAGAGGAAAAAAGAATGAAAAACAATGATGGGAGACATGCTGGAGAATGGACATTTGGCCTGTAAAATAATTTTGAAATATGTGTGTCCATAGTTATTGTGACCAAATTAGATGATACAATCGAATACTAAGTATGATTTCACGTGTGGTTCTGTTGTAACATAAACTTGTGAGTTTGTAGTAGTTGGATTTTAATAAGTTTTGAGGGCTTTTTTTTTTGTGCTTTATTGACTTAATGCATTTAGTAAACCAACTCTTATGCTGCAAAATGCACTTTAATTAAGTTTAGCATATTTATGTACAGTATTACAGGCATTTTTCTTAAAGCATCAGGGTCCAGCCTCCCAAGAACAGGGTAGGGGGTGGGAGTTGGCATGGTGCCTCTGTGGCGCCATCTGTTTTGAGGGAATTTGGTTCACCTCAGTGATGACCCTGGATGGAGGGGCCTGTGGCTTCTGGGACAATGTGGGAACCCCCTTTGGCACCTGCATTACCCAGGTATCTCCTCAGGAGGCTTGAACAAGGGAGGAAAAGTTAAGGATCAGCTTCCAGTGTGTGAACTCTGCTGAGGGTTTTATGGCAGGTTTCGGCTTTCACAGGACCCAGAAAAACATGGGTTTGCTTTGGTAAATTATCATCTTTGTGGTGTGAGGTAAAGTTCATGCCTGTGGTTTTGTGTGTGGTTGTCCAGCGTTGGTAGGGACATTAGGCATGTTCAATTTTGTGCTCCATTCTGCTGTCATGTGTGTGGGTTTTATGTCAATACCAACTGCCCTGTTTTGGTCACTAATTTTTGTTTTTGGGTTGAATGATGTGGAAAATTGCGGTCTGCTCCACATTCATTAGCTTCACCACTTTGAACTTGGTTTCCAATAGCACTTAGCCTCAGTACTGAACACTGATGTCGTCTCTGCTTTTGTGCCATGGTATTGACATGGATGTTTAGAATTTCTTAAAATGTCCAGTAATTTCAGAAGTCAAAGAAGTTTTAGCTTTTAGTTTCATGAATCTGTCATTTCTACCATTGTTATAAAGCATAAGACCCGATACACTTGCTTGTATTTTTAAGACTATTCCCAAAAGGTGAAATATTAACTTGTTTTTTCTGGGTATTTGGAGAGCCTAAACCCAAAGGATATATTAATCAAAGTTTAAATTGAGCATTGAGGTTATTCTGTGTTCCTGCCTAGAGAAAAATCCAAAAAAAAAAAAAAATGTTTCTAACACTGCAGGATACAGGGTTTTGCCCATAGTGGCCTTATTGTTTGGAAACCTACTTTCTTGATAATCATTTCTTCTTGTGCTTAAGTTAACCTCATGAGGTTTTGCACTGCAATATTATATGTTTAGGTAAGTGTGTTGTTTGGCATGTGAAGTGCACGTGGGAAAATGGTGAGGAGAAACCTGGATGCAAATCTGAATTCTGGCTTCTGCAGGGGTGTGAAGGGCAGAGGTGGTCCCGGTGCAAGGGGCAAGAAGCCTTGAGGCCATTTCTCCATCCTGGCTCCAGACAGCATGTGAGGTACAGAGGGGACTGGTCTGCACAAAGGGCTAGGGTTAGAACTACACGTTTTTTCATCACAGGTGCAGCCAGCTTTTTAGTGGAATTGTGGTAAGGGACATTGTGAAACTTGAAGGTAATTTCTCTATCCCAACTTCAGGCAGTGTGTGAGATAGAGGATGTGTCTTGGCATAAGGGCTGCATGTCAGCTGGCTAGAGTTTTCTGAGCACTTTATGCTGGATGCATGTGAGTACTTCCTCCAGACTGGTTTCCCATGGACACTTCCTCCGGAACTCATTTTTAAGTGAGCACTTTCTATGGAACCCTTTTTGCAGAGGATGAAGTAAGCCAGGGCAAAACCATTGTTATGAGCATGGGCAGTGATCCTCTGACCTCTCCCCTCTGGCCTGGTTTAGGCTGCTAAGAAGCCAGGAGTGAACCTGTGGCAGGCCTTGAATCTGTAGCTAGAGCCAAGAAAAGAGCAGGTTTGAGTCTGGTCTGAATCTGGCGTGGTCTCGCAGTGCCTGACTTCTTGGTGCCTGACCTTGTGGGACCCTCACCTCGCTGTGCCTCAGGGTGCCTAGCACCGTAACTAGGGGTGAGCTTCAAGCCAGGAGCCCCAGCCAGGAACATCCCAGGACATTTCAGGGTGAGAGCCCAGAGCCTCTTCTCTCCTCTAGAGAGAACAGGGCAGGGGGCTCGCTGCCTGTCTTGCATAAGATTGGGGGGGGGGGGGGCCAAGAGCCGCCATTTTGCCTCTTCACAGCTTGTGTCGGCCTGTGTTCTGAGGGAATTTAGTTTACCTCAGTTTTTGCCATGAAGGTGCTGTGGCAGTGGGGACAACTTGGGACTTCCTTCTGTGCGTGTTTTACCTCAGCATTTCCTCAGCAAGCAAGGACAAGGGAGGGAAAAGCAGGGAGAAGGGAGAAGCTTTTTGGGTGGGAACTCAGGTGAGGTTTTGGGGGGACGGGTGCCTGTTTTCAGAGGAACCAGTAGAGAAAGAGCTTGTGGAAAATTCTTGGTTTACTATTTTTATTTTCGGGGTGAGATAAGAGTGAGCAGTTCTACCTGAACTTTGGGTGTGAAGCTAAGGGAGGATATGTGGAGATTTTGAACTTTTTTAAGATCCCACCTCTTTTCCCTGCCCATCCTTCTCTCCCTTGTGATACAACAGATTTGTGCTTAAAAATCACTTAAGAATCTGAGCTGAATCTGAAGCTGCTGCTTCTTGTTATGGCAGCAGTTTGATAAATAAAACTGCCCTGTTCCAATCTCTGACCTATTGACTATGAAATATTTGCTGTGCCAAACAGGCCTCGTGACTGCAATATAAACAACTTGTGAAATGTTAATTATTTTTGCTTTTATGAAATAAATTTCTAGAAATTACTAAATTTGTTTATGAATGTGTCAGTCTAAAGAATACTCCTGTAAACAGTCAATGCTTTTTTTTTTTTTTTTTTTTTTTTAGTATTCACCAGAAATAAAAATTGTTTAGAAGTTAAGAATTTGGATATGTAATTAAAGCTATAGAAATCAAAATTCATAGGAAAAACAACTTCATGTACAAGGAATACAGGATATTGCATAAAAAAGGTTGTAAGGGAAAGAAAATTTAACTTAGTTCTAAAGTAAAGTTTGTTTCAAAATGGGAAATTGAAAAATGACAAAATCTGAATGTAAAGTGAAAAATTGTAGGTAATTTTGGAGAGGAAATGCTGTATGTGGTGAAGTTGAATAAGACAAATTTAATTTTAAGTACTCAGTTTATATATCAAAGTTAAGGTAATGTGGAAGCAAAGATTTTTTTTTAACTTTCTTAAAGGGCAAAGTTTTCCGTGCATTGTTTTGCTTCATATTAAAAATGATTAATTTGTTTTTGTTTTTTGTTTTTTTGTTTTTGTATAAAAAATGAAGATTCTGTTTTATTTTAAATACTTTTCTGAGTTATTTTGTTCCTTTATTATGTAAGAAAACATTCCTGTCCATCCTTTGAACCCAATTTGTGTTATCAGAATATTGTGACTTTGAATGAGTGCATCATTTATATTGTTTAATAATGATATGTGAAAGTCAATAAATGAGAAAATAGGGTGTTTTTGAGAGCACAAACTGCTTCCATGGCTCTAAGACTCCTTTGCAAAGACAAGTACACACCTTAAGTAAGTGTGTTTCTTACAAATATTAAGAAGAGAAAGCTTTATGAATGGATGCAGTGAGCCTATACTAAATACATTAGGGATATACCTCTTGTTTTACATGATCTTAATCCATCCTGGCCCTTGATCTTAAAACATCTGGCCCCTCCTTTTAACAGTGCAGAATAATTTGAATTAGGGGCCTTGCTCTCACAGTAAGTGATCATCAGCCCACCTACAGAACAGGGCAAACTTTTACTAAACTGCTGCCCTTATTCTGCATTGGCTCTCTGAGGCCTCCAAGGGCTCTTACCTAATTCCTACCTCAGGATGTCTTCTACCCCTTCCTTTCCTTGCTATGTCTAACTCCCCTGCATGTGGGGCCTCATGCTCTATTTACGTGTGTGTGTATTAAATTGTGTTTTCTCTTCCTAACGTGTTTTCTATGTATTTGATAATTAGACCCGTCCGAAGAACATTGAGAAGAAGAGGAAAGTTAATTTCTCCCTCACCATTGGTGCTGTGAGCTGTCACACTTCACCTTCAGGCTGCGAGAGATGGAAGAGATCCCGGGTCGTCTGACACTGACTGGCTCAAGGTAAATGTTCTTACCATGTCAGCCCACTCCAGATTTCTGTCTGCAGGATCTGGTGGAGGAAAAATTAGTGAGAAGCTTTTCATCGTCTGTACATTCGGATGAGAAGTACAAAATGTTTGTGAAACTCATGTCTGGGGTAGTCACTCTTGGTTATCTAGGATGATTATTCTTGGTATTCATTTTTCATAGGCACTCTGTTTTCTGTCCTTTAATCCTATTACATGTTATAAGAGATTGGCCTTAACGTTCAGTGAGAACATTTTGCCTCTGGTATTTCTGAGTTGCAGGTGCCAAGGTACATCTTGCTATGTCTCTGGCTATGACAAGAGAATCTCCCAATCTTCCCTAAAGTGGTATATTAACTTATCCTGTTGGGAAGAGAGGAGTCTCACGCATCCATGTGGTGGGTGGCCGGAATAGGCTGTGGATCCAGGGTTAGAAAATATTAAAGGTAAAAACAATAGCTGGATAGATACATGGGCTAAAGTTCAGATATACAGCTAAGGTTTTATCAAACTGCTGAAACCATGGAGGAAATTATAACCTAAAATTACAATGGCAGGTATCAAGAATAATATGCCTATTAGATTAGATCATTTAAAAGTTCTCTTGAAAAACATGGCCTTCCAAATACAATAAACACAATGACATACCTATTTTTAAATATTAATAAATGTGAGACAGTGAAAGGACAATCACTCAGAACTCATGCCTGCAACATGGAAATCTTTGGACAGTTAATCTGGGATAAATAAAACAGACCTTGATGAGGCTAAAACAACAGTTTTAGGTCAGGACCACCAAGGATAAAATGGCTAAATTGATCCATGTTGGTCCCTCAAAATTACAAGGCCCCAAACAGGGCTGCTGTATTAATCACTTTGTGGAGAAATTTAACACACTAGAAGGAAGCAATTACACTGAGAAACGTGACCAGCCATCACTTGGGACAGCCATCAGGACAGTTCATTCAAGGGAAGATCGATAACAGTTTAGGGTTTTTCTTGCTGACTTTTGGCTCTGGAGACACAGCTTTTTCACTCAAAAGGTAATAGTAGTGAAGATATATTAATAGTAAATTCCAGGGTTCCTTGATGTGGGAGTTCTTGACTGTGGTACCAATACCCACGGACGTATCCTTGACTCAAGCCATGATTCTATTAAAATAATATGTACATGAAAGTTTCGGTTTTGATATTGGAGTTTGGAGTGTTTAAGCAAGTTTTATATTTTTAAAAATGTCAACTTTAATGGATGCATTCTCCTTTAGCTGACTTCCCTGCGGTAACAGACCTTGTGTCTCCCTGTGGTTATGATATATGCAGACCATCAGTTCTTTCTTTTTGCTGTCAGGTTAAGACTCTAGAAGTTTATAATCTTGGTTCTCTCTCATGTCCAAAGTTGTTTCATATTAATAACACACCAGACATTATTTACGGCATGTTTCTCCATCTCCCTTGAGTCTACATGGTGAGTGGATCAGATAAACTATCACAGGTCACAACTGCCCCAAGTCAGTACATCAAAGGAAAACATTGGAAAAGAAGTTTAGAAACATAGGAATGCCTGTTCCTTTTCCCCAGCACCTTAAAAATTGTCAAATAATACAACAGAGGACAGTCACCTCAGCTATTGACTGGAAACTCAAAGCTGGAGCCTGGTAACTAGTTTTAGTTCCAAACCCCCACCTCACAGTGTACTATTGCTGTTTGGGTTATCCAACAAAAGTATTCCTGCCGTGTATGTTGAGTTTTTCCTAAATTAACCTGGACACTGCCCATTTCTGCATTAATATCTAGAAATGTGTCCCCCTTTTTTCTGAAAACAAGCTTCATGCTTTTCCACCACCCCTTGAACTTGATTCCTTCTGTGAGACTGTCAAGTACACATAAAAGTTACTCTGGATTTGGTAGAAGTTAGAGATTTTAAGTCCTTTTTTCTTTTCCAAATTTAGACTGTCAGGTATGTATATATTTTTAAAGCTAGCTTCTTTGTCGAAGTGTAGTGGTGTTTTTTTTCTGAGAGTCTTGTGTTTTATAGATGTTCATTATTCAAACCTTCTGTGTGGTGTGGTGTCTTGCTTCTCTCCAGAGCTTAGGAGAGACTTTTTTTTTGCCTGTGTCACTTTAGACTTGACCTTCCAGGTTCAGAGGGTGGATTGTGGGAATGATAGGAAAGACTTTTCTGACCTGGAAAATGTGAAAGTGGCTCTTGGAGTAAGGATTGGTGTGTTTTTCTTACAAATGTTCCTTTTTTTGTGTGTGTGACTATTTTCTTCTGTTATTTTGTCCTAAGAAGGAACTACCATAGGGACAGAGCAGAGGCTGCAGGCTCCTTCGAAGCCTGTCACTTGAGTGGGCACCACAGGCTGGAGAGTTTAGCAGTTTTCTGCAGACCTGCATTTGTGGAGATGCACTGATGTGTGCATCCCTGTCTATCTTTCCTGCATGTAGAGTTTCTGAGTCTCATGTGACCAGGGTTTCTGTACATTTGTGTGCATGAAATGGGGTTATTTTTTCTTATTTTCTTCCTTTAAGATTTATTTTATTTGAGAGAAGGTGAGAGAGAGAAGGGAAGTGGGGAGGGGTCCAAAGCAGTCTCCATAGTTTTGTATACTATTAGGGCTAGGAGAGCAGCACAGCTGTGGAGCAGCTCATTCTTGTTACAGCTAAATGGAGCACCATAGCCCTTGGGTGAGGTGACCCTGGAATGCGTTCTCTTTCTGACTATATAGCTCTGGTCTGCATCTCTTTATGAGCTCCAGTCTAGTCCCTCCTGTCTCTTCTGTCCCTGAATGACATGTTTCACAGGCATGTGGGGGGCAGGCAGTTTAATTAATGCAAGTTTTTTCCTCTATTGCACTTTGCTTGTAGACCAGACCCTGTGTGGAAATGGCTACATGGCTCTCTGTTTCAAAATGTGAGTCAAGTGGGCTAGCAGAAGCCCTCAGAGAGCTGTCTTCTTCCTCAGAGCTTAGATATGTGTTGTTTGGCATGTGAGGGGGCATGAGGTTAAGTGGTGAGGAAAAACCTGCATGGAAATCTGAATTTTGGGTTTTGCCATCTTTTAAAGGGCAGAGATGGTTCTGGTTCAAGGGGTGAGGAAAGACCCTCAGATCCACACAACATGTGAGGGGTAGAGGGAAGCGGTTAGCAAAGAAGGATGAGGTAAGGTGGAGATTTCCCCATAGCTCCAGCCAGTCTATTATTGGAATGCAGGGCACCCAGGGTAAGGGACACTGTAAAGCTTGTAGGTAATTTCTGCATCCCAACTTCAGCCACAGTGAGAGACAGTGTAGGTATTTAATGGGTGCATGTCAGCTGGCTGGAGTTTGCTCCCGGGCACTTTCTCTGTGCTGGTGGCCTGTGAGAGCTTCTTCCAGACTGGCTTCCCATGTCCACTCCTCAGGGGTCATTGTAAGTGAGCACTTCCTGTGGGACCACTTTGCAGAGCATGAAGTATAAGACTGGGCGCGACCCTCTTGTGAGAGTGGTCAGTGAGTCTCATGCCTCTCTTACTCTGGCCCCTCTGGAGTGTCTGGCGAAGGCTGCCAAGAAGCCAGGAGAGGGAGAGCCTGTGTGTGGCAGGCCAGAGCCAAGGCCCAAGCTGCTCCCAGCAGCTCCGAGCCAGGCGTGCTCTCTCGGCGCAAGGCATGCTCTCGCGGTGCCTGGCGTGGCGTGGTCTCGCGGCGCCTGGCTCTAGTCTGGCACTGGTCTTTTGGCACCTGAAGCAGCTTTGCGGTATTTTTTTGCGCCCAAAGGGAATCTAGCGCTGGTTTTTTGGCACCTGAGGGAGCTTTGCAGTATTTCTTTTGCACCTGAGGGAACCTCGCGCTGGTTTATTTGGCTCCTGAGGGAACCTTTAGCTGGTCTGAAGGCCCCTCAGGGATCCTCACGCTGTTTTTTGGGCCCCTGAGGGAGCCTCGTGCTGTTTTTTTGGCGCCTCGGGGAGCCTTGTGCTGTTTTTTTTTGGCACCTGAGGGAGGCTTGTGCTGGTCTTTTGGTGCTTGAGGGAGCCTCGCGTTGGTCTGGTGGCCCCTCAGGGAGACTCGTGCTGTTTTTTGATGCCTGAGGGAGCCTTGTGCTGGATTTTTGGCACCTGAGCGAGCCTCATGCTGCTCTTTTTTTGGTGCCTGAGGGAGACTTGCGCTGCTCTGGCGGCCACTTAAGGAGCCTCACGCTGGTTTTTTGAGAGCCCGAGGGAACCTTGTGCTGTTTTTTTGATGTCTGGTGTGGGGGGGAACCTTGCGCTGGTCTGGTGGCCCCTCAGGGAATCTCGTGCTGGTTTTTTTGGAGCCTGAGGGAGCCTTTTGTTGGTTTTTTGGTGTCTGAAGGAGCCTTGCGCTACCTGAGGGGGCTTCGTTCTCGTTTTTGGCACCCGAGGGAGCCTCGTGCTGGTTTTTGGTGCCTGAAGGAGTCTTGCACTATTTTTTGTGTGTGTGCCTGAGGAAGCCTTGTGCTGGTTTTTTGGCTCCTGAAGGAACCTCGCGCTGGTGTTTTGGAATGTGAGGGAAACTTTGGCGGCCCCTCAGGAAACCCTGCGCTGGTCTTTTGATGCCTGAGGGAGCCTCGCGCTGGAACTTTGGCGCCTGAAGGAGCCTTGTGCTGGTTTTTTGGTGTCTGAGGGGGAACCCTGTGTTATACTCTTTTGGTGCCTGAAGGATTCTGGCAGTGGCCTCGCGGCCCCCTCAGCGAGCCTGGTGCCAGCCTTGTGGCCCCTCAGGGAGCTTGGCGCCAGCCTCACGGGCCCCCTCAGGGAACCTATCCCCATAATGAGGGGAGAGCTGCAAGCCAGGATCCCTAGCTAGGAGCATCAAAGGATATTCAGAGTGAGAGTCCAGAGTCTCTCCTTTTTCTAGGGAGAGCAGGGGGCTAGCCACCAGTCTTGTTAAAGAGTTGGGAGGGTGGGGGCAAGAGGCGCCATTTTGCCTCTTTGCGGCTTGTGGGGCCTGTATTCTGAGGGAAATTTTTGCCACAGAGGTGATGTGGCATTGGGGACAACTTGGGACCCCCTTCTGTATGTGTTTTACCTCAGTATTTCCTCAGCAGGTAAGGACAAGGGCGGGAAAAGCAAGGAGAAGTTTTCTGGGTGGGATCTCTGCTAAAGTTTTGGGGGAG
>PVKE010038251.1:0-15524 GCA_004027555.1 Craseonycteris thonglongyai
TTGTCTGGGTGGGCGGAGATCACAGTGTCAGGCTGTCAGAATTCTAGGAATTTATGACCTTGGCAAATTCCCAGAATGCATTAAACTATTGCTAGAAAGTTTTGTCTTCTACAATCGCTTCAAAGTCCATGGTACACGGAATTCCACCCCAGACATTGCGAGCGATCGACGATTGACCAAAATTGGCCTCGCGATTGACCTGTCGACCATGGTCGACTTGTTGGCCACCTCTGCTCTATGTGATGACTCCAGCTTCCCCCTTTCCTGATCTCTGTCATTTCTGGCGTGGTGGTCCTACACCCCACCTCTAGATACACACTTAGTTCATGTTCAATGTCATGCACATCCTACTTCAATTTACAGGGTCATGCCAATGTTACTTCCAAAAATCCAGTAAAGAGAAATATCGGTTTTATTAAGCTGATATAAAAACAGGGTAGAGACTAACTTAGAATTCTCTCTCGTGGAACTTTGTCACCAGGGCTTCCTAAATGGTGGACGACTTATGCTAGTGATATGTAAATTGATTTTACATTGTGTGTGAACAATACTCTTAGTTTTAATTGTTACTGAGTTTATTTGCTAGAATAAACACTATAAATAAAAATCCTGATTGGTTTTATGTCTCCTATTACTATGTTGAAAAAGTGAATTGAATTAAAATGTTAATTGTACAGTTGTTAAGCAGAGATGGTAACAACGCAAGTAGAGTTGAAGGAACTGAGGTTTGGAAATTCCATTTTAGACATTCCCTTTATTATATTCTTATATATCAAAGGAGTAGTTCTTGAGATAAGAATTTCTAATCCACTAACAAGATATGGTTGGTAGAATTATGTAAGTGTGCATCTACCTAAATTGGTAATTTCAGAACCACTTCACATATGTGATCTTAATCTTATAATCGTGCTTATGAGGTAGCAAGGGAAAGAGGGCAAGAGAGAGAGCACTAAATGAGAGGGTGGAATATTTGGGCTAAGAAGTGCTGTGAACCCCTGTAAATCACCATGTCAGATGGGAACATCACAGAAGGATGGCTGAAACTTTGGTTGTTCAGGAAGTCTTACTATGTGAGGCTTTGTTGCCAGACCTCCTAATGATTGATTCAGCAAAAAAATAAAGGGAAATAGAAAATTTATTTTTAATACTACAGGCTATTTTGTAGAAGTAGAAACAAACTATTTTTGCGTTGATCCAGAGAGAACTAGGATTAATGGTTGAAAGTTTTAAGAAAGCAGTTTTTTAATCAATGCAATGCTGACCTTTCTAATAATTGGAATTGCCTACAATCAGGCCCTGATTCCTTAGGCTCTAAGCTTCCTTAGGTTCCTGTTTCTTCTTGCAAAGGTCATTTATTAATTAATTTATTTTTAATATTCAGGTTCCTTTTCAACTGCCCCCACCCCCATGCCAAAGTCACTTATACAAGCTTTCTTTTCCATCCTATTTTCTCTTCATGGACATCAACTGAAATACTGTATTTAGAGCAGAATCAAATTTAAATACTTCCTTTCTGTTACTATTGGACCTATACATTAAATGTACAAATGATTTTTATTTGAAGTTAGGTTTTCCTCATGTTGGGAGAGTCTACAGTCCTTTTCCAAACACCTTATTTTTAATCAATATAATTTTGAAATTATCTTATCTATTTATCTAATCTAGTTATTGGCATAACTAGCTCAGAAAAAAAGAAAAAAGTCTAAACATGTGGTCCAGCTTTGCCCAAATGACCTTGAGCAGAACATTTTCCCTTTTTGAGTTTCCGCATCCTCATTTTAGAAAATGAATCATTTGGACTGTATACTCTCTAGAGTTTCTCTTAGCTCTAATTTTTTATAATTCATTAATCAAATTTCCTGAGTGGAGAAGGCAAACTCTTAATTATCTAATGAAACTTTGATAGATTCTGTGTAAATAGTTATACTTTTCTCTTTGTGTTGTATTACTTAGTCCTTAAATAAACAGTCAGCTACCTAATTTAGAATTGTATCCTTTTTGTCGGCTTAGCATTCACATGTTGGTCTTAGTGACAAAAAAAAAAAAAGAATGCTTTATTCACAAACGTGAATTTTATTCATAGTGTTGGACTTGAAAACTGACAGGGAAATGTCTTCAAAGTTTTAAATCTTTGGGTGAAAAATACAACTTTTCACGTCTGGTTGAGAATAGTGATGCTATTCTTTCTTAAGAAATTGATAACTTCACATCTTTCCTGGATATTCAAGTATAAATCAAAGAAAGAAAATTTGTGGTGGAGAAGAATTAATGTATATTTAAAAGCAGATTTATTGGGATATAATTCATATACCATACAATCCACTGGTTTTTAGTGTAGTCACAGAGTTTTGCAACTATCATCACAGTTAATTTTTGAACATTTTCACCCTGAAGGAAACCCTGTGCACATGAGAAGTTACTCCCCACTCATCCCATGACTGCCCCGATCGCTCCAATTCTAGGCTACCAGTAATTTACATGGTCTTAATAGATTTGCTTATTCTGAACATTTTGTATAAATAGAATCAAACAATATGTGGTATTTTGGGACTGACTTCTTTCACTTAGTGTACTGTTTTCAAGGTTCATCCACGTGGAAGCATGTACCAGTACTCTGTTCCTTTTTATGGCTGAATAATATTCAGTATTATGGGTTTAACCCACTTTATATACTGAATCTTCAATTGATGGGCAATGTGTATTGTTTTCTGTCTTTTGACTATTATGAAGAATGCTGCTGGAAACATTCATGTGTGTGTTTTTATGTGGGCATATGATTTAATGTCTCTTGGATGTACACCTAGTAGTATTGCCGGGCAAATGGGAACGTTAAGTTTTTAAGGAACTACCAGACTCTTCCAAAATGTCTACACCATCTTACATGTATTTATATCAGCATCAGTGATGTATAAGAGTTTCAGTATCTCTATAATCTATCCAACATTTTCTAGTTGTCTGTTTTTACTGTAGCCATTCTAGTGGGCATGGGAATCTCGTTGTGACTTTGATTTGCATTTCCATGGTAATTAATGATGCTGAGAATCTTTTCATGTGCTTTTTGGTTATTTGTATATCATCTTTGAAGAAATACCTCTCCAGATACTTTGTACATGTTTTAATTGGACTGTTTGCCTTTTTATGATTGAATTGTAAGAGTTCTTTATAGATTCTTTGTACTAGTTTCTTATCAGATAATATGATTTGATTTGCAAATGTTTTCTCCCATTCTGTGGGTTCTTTTTCACTTTCTTGACAGTGTCTGTATTTGAAACAATTAAGTTATTAATTTTGAAGAAAGCCAGTTCATCTATTTTTTCTTTTCTGGCTTGTGCTTTTGGTTTCAAAGAACCCATTGCCAAATCAAAAGTAATGACGATTTCCCCCCTGTTTTTTCTTCTAAGAGTTTTATAATTTTAGCTTTTATAATTGGGTTTAAATCCATTATGAGATAATTTTTGTGTATGAATATAATACAAAGGGGTGAAACCTCATTCTTTTCCATTGTCCCAGCACCATTTGTTGAACAGACTATTTTTCCAGCATTGAATAGTTTTGGCACCGATGTTGAAAATCAATTAACCATAGATAATATGGGATTATTTGTGAACTTTTTCCTTGATTTGTATGTAGTAAGTTTTGAAATCAGAAAATATGAGTCCTCCAAATTGGTTCTTTTTTTTCAAGATTGTTTTGGCTGATCTAAGTCCCTTGAGTTTCTGTATGATTTCAGGATCAGCTTGTAAAATTTTTTAAAAATAAGATAGCTAGATTTTTGATAGGGACTAAGTTAAATCTGCAGATCAAAGTGTGGAGTATGTTTGTTGTTAAAAAGATAACAGGCTTCATTGTGATTTATTCTTTTTTTCCCTTTGGTTAATTAAGAGTGTACTGTTTAATTTTCACATATTTGTGAGTTTTCCAAATTTGTTATTTCAGCTTGAAGAACTTCCTTTAGTATTTCTTATAAGGCTAATTTGCTAACAAAAATTATCTCAATTGTTTATCTGAGAGTGCCTTTATTTTTCTTTTGTTCATGAAAGATATGCTCTCAGTATTTTGCTGTGTACAATGGTATCTTGTGTTTCTCTGAGGCTCTGTTAATTTTTCTTCATTCTTTTTTTTCTCTTTTCTTCAGATTATAGGATCTCAATTGATCCTTCAAGTTCTCTAATTATTGTTCCTGACATTTCAAACATACTGTTGGTCTTCCTCTGCATTTTTTAAAAGATTTTTTTTATTGGTTTTGACAGAGACAGAGAGAAGGGGGTGGGGCCAGAACAGTCTCCATAGTTGCACGTCATTGGTTGTTTTGATATAGTCTCACTCCACAGGTGGGTGCAGGGCCTCACAGGGCAGGAACCAGGCCCGCCCCTGCTGGGGGACCTTTTACGTGGGAAGCTCGCCCTGACGAGAACCTAACTGGGGGCACACCCCAGCTCAGCATATGGGTCCGCATGAGTGGGGCCGGGTTATGATCCTTGGACTCCGAGATTGCAAGTTGAGCCATCCTGGTATCCCCCTCCTCTGCCTTTTTAAGTTGCATTTGTGTTTTTTCACTCCAGAATTTTCATTTGGTTCTTTTTTTTTTTTTTAATCTCTACTTTTTTATTTATATTCTTTATGTGGTAAGAGAATGTCATTATGCCTACATTTCTTTAATCATGTTCTTCTTTAGTTCTTTGCATGTATTTATAATGGCTGCATTGAACAGTTTGTCTTTAAATCCTGTTTCTACTCACTGTGCTTCAGTTATCTGCTCTTTTTTTCCTGTGTTTAGGTCAGACTTTCATGTTTCTTTGCATGTTTCATAACTTTTATTTGGAGACTGGACATTTAAGATAATACAGTGTAGTAAAGCTGCATACTGGTTCCCCATCTCCTTGGTGGTGTTTTATTATAATGTGCCTGTGCATTTTTTAGTGACTGAAGGGAGTATTTTAATGAGTCTGTTTCTCCTGGAGAGAGTTAAATTATAAATGTTGATATAGGATTATGTCCAAGATGAATTTTTTAGGGAAATTCTGAAAGTAGAGTATATAGAGCATGCTTCCAATTATATAGGTGGAAACAAGTGGTACATCCATCCTTGTGTGTGCATAATTGATTTCTAAAAAGTGACACACTGGTAAAGTAGCTGCCTTTGGGAAGGAGAGGACTGAGAACTGGGGTGCTAGTATGAAGAAACACCCACCTTTTCTTACATGGTCTTTTTTACATATATTTTGTCTTTCCACATGAACAATTCTTTATAAATTTATAAGGGTAGAAAAACTGAGTTTGTTTTTATTAGAAAAAGAGCCTGAGAGATCTCCTTATATTAACTTTATGAGAGCTCATTTTAAATAGAAATTAAACTATTTAGAATTCTGCTTTGATTACAGATTCGTGTATTAATTATATATATTATGTACCAAAGTGGATGACCTCAAATTTATTTGACATTTTTCAGAAACACCAATCATAGACTAGTGCTGCATGTGGTGAAACCATTCATAAAATCAGAAGGTTTAACAAAAACAACAGAAGTCTTAACTTTTAGAAGGGAAATGTTAATCTTGAGGAAATGCATATATTTGTTCACTGTCTCTTTTCTTGCTCTGATGGTTGTCAGCCCTGCCCCATGTTCTCGCTCATATGCTTCTCAGGCCACTCCCTTACAGGGCTGCCTCTCAGTGTTTAATCAGAGTTCCAGGGTCCTAAACGAGGTGCGGGGTGGGGGATGCGTTTGTTTTTGAGTAAGTTCATGCAACTCCTTCTCAAACTTCCCCTAGAGGAGTCCATACCTCCTCCTTTGGTCAGGTACACTGCCACAAGATGAACCTGTCATTAAAAAATATAATTGTACTTCCGTTTCCCCCATTTTCTTCCGTGGATGTTGAAATTGGCTCCAAAGCCTCTTGCCAGAAAGCGGCCCCTGGCGGCACAAAGCTGATGATTTGCAAATGTGAGACTCCTAAATGGAAAATGTGATAGAATGAGAATAGTGAGTCCCTAGTAATCTCCTTCTAAAATGATAATGTGTGCCGCTTAATAAATATGCATGTGTCGTATTCATGAACCTGGAAAACTTGAACCTGTGAGAGATCGAATGTGTTCTACCTCAGAACCAGCGGGCTCACACATTCACACTTTCCCCATTCACAGAGACAAGCTGCCAATCATGATGGGATGCCTCTCACAGGAGGCAGTTGGCATGTGTGTGAACCTCTAATTGGTTGTGAACTTTTTAATTATTTTTTTTCTTTTCTCGGAATAATTTATGCATGCTTTCATCTGTTCCACTAAATTCCTACCAGCCAATAGGCTTGCGTTTTACCTCTTCTTTTATTCCCCAATGGGCCACAGGGATTGTGCACCAATGTGGTGTGGCCACTGTTTAGAAGGACCATTAGGTTAAGAAATGGAAAGGAACCCATATACCCAAATGTTTGCTATGTGCATGTCAAGACTAATTTCAGGTTCTACACTTATTCCAAAATGAAGGTATTACATAAAATATATTTGGAGGTTCTCTTATGACTGGGTCAGTTTTCCCTAGAAAGAAAAGTGAAGTCAGGTTTATACTGTGTAAATGTTTAGCTGGGTGGAACCCAATGTGATTTCATTTCTCGTAAGACACAGTTTTTGTATCATAATCAAGACTAAATCCCATCAGGGTCCTGGCATATTAAATAAAGCCCATCCTTGGTTTGAGCCCACTTTTCAAAACTTGAGCCTTTCTTTACAAAATAAAAAAATTGAGAAAACCTGATTGAGATAGAATTCATAGGCCATACAGTTACCCATTTAAAGTATATATTTCAGTGGTTTTTAGAACTATCAGATAGTCAATTTTAGTACAAGTCAATTTTAGAAAAATTTTTTATTGCTCTGGAAACAAAGTACACAGCTATTAGCAGTCATTTCTTGTTCTTCCTCCCTGTCCCCACTGGGTAACCACTTACCCACTTTCTGCCTCCAGAAATTTGCCAGTTCTGGACGTATCTTGGACATGGAATAGTACAATCTGGTACTTTGTGACTGGCTTCTGTCACTTAAGCATAATATTTTCGGGCTTCTTCCATATGTAGCATATATCAGTACTTCATTCCTTTTTTTTGTTTGTTTAAATTTGAGACTTTCAAAGAAAAATGCCAGTTACAGTGGAAAACCTATATACATAGAATTTATTTTTCAGTCAGCTGAACGTATCTAAATGAATACCTGTGAAATGTAAAACTATATGACAAGAATGAAAATTAGATTTCGCCCTACCGTTTCCTAAGGAGAATGGAGTCAGATGGTATAGTGAGCTTTTATTTTGAGTCAACCAGTGTGTAATGGCTTTTTTTTTCAGAGCTGAAATGTTGGCCCTATGTAAGAAATGAGAAAATGGGGTGGAGGGGATAAGTTTCTGAGGGACGGGAGAAGCTAGGGGCTGCCTGGTGGAGGAAGGTTCTCAGGCAGATGAGAGACTCCACAACAGCAAGAGAGAAGAAACTGAGAAAGAAGAGACAAGAGATGGGACCTTTGAGAGGTAATTAGGGTTAGATGAGGTCATGAAGATGGGGTCTTCATGATGGGATTAGTGTCTTTATAAGAAGAGGAGGAGACATCAAAGCTTGCTCTCTGCCATGTGAGGATGCACGGACAAAGCCACCATCTTACCAGGAACTGAATGGTCTGGTGTCTTGCTCTTGGGCTTCTCAACCTCTAGAACTATGAGAATTAAATGTCTGTTGTTTCAGCCACGCAGGCCACAGTATTTTGTTATAGTAACCCAAGCAGACTAATACATAGGTATTTGTTTGTTGGTTTGTTTGGTTTTAATGTTATGCTGTGTCCTTATATAATTTTTACAGGAAAATACAGTTTATTTTGTGTAAAAGGGGTAAGTGTTCAGGGCTATTCTGAAAGTTTTATGTAAAGACCACAAGAGACTTACTCCTAGGACAGACTTGTGCTCTGTTTCTATCTATGCTGGTCCCAGGATAGTAGGAGGGCTGTTCAGAAAGTATCCACACGTGTAATATGAAATACAGAGGCATTGTTGGCTGGATTTTTTTCTGGACAGCCCTCTTATATAGCCAGCTGGGGTTCTGTGCTTCTCGTGCTACCTCTGGCTTACAGCGCCCTCTCCTGGAGCACCTCACCACTTGTTGCCGCCTAGTAAGTCACTCCCTTCTTATCAGTGCCAACGTTTTAACTTTGAGGATACATCTGGGCAAATCTCAGCAAACACCACAGTTGGCAAAGTTGCAGTTGATGAAATCAGTTTATAGCAAGCATGGGATGAAGGGGAAAACATTTCAAGTGGCATTGGGTGTATATTCGTGTGTAAAACTTTAATAAAAGTTGTAGAAAGTATCCACGGATGTAAAGGACTATGTGTGGTAGGTAGGAAGCACAGTGTGTGCTCTTGCTGTCTTTGTTTCGTGTTTGGAAGCTGGGATGTTGGTGTCACCACTGGCCTTGTCCCAGGTTGCCTCACTGGTTAACAGTTATTTTTGGGGGTGGGGGGAGGCACTGATGTCCTGTCTACTGACTAGAAGGATTGCTATGGGCACTACTTAAGGTCTGGCCCCATGACTCTTATCACACAAAACCCTCCTCTCTAGTTAGGGATCAGAGCAGTGCTAGCCCCTGAAGCTGAGGATGGGCCAATTCTGACACCTCACACTTGTAAGTACTCAGTCATACACATGGATGTCTCTGGAGGCTGGGATGGGAGCCCATGGGACCTGGGACACTAAAGTAAGGCACTTCTAGCATCCGTAGTTGTAACAGTCCAGAATCAATATAGAAGAGGAAATTAACAATTGCTGAATGTAAACAGCAATAATCTGTATGATTATATGTAGTTTTTACTTTCTTCTACTTGTACTATAATCCAGAACAATGTAGTTGGTGGAGAAGGATGAAGAACACACATACAGGGTTGTCAATAGTTTTAACCTTTCTGGGAGGAGAAATCTAAAAGGATAAAAGGACATGAGGTGAAACACACATGCAGGACACAGAAATGGGAGTGAAATGAATTTAGAAACACAAATGATATTCTTTTACATTTCTAATACTTTATTTAAATACTTTTTGTATACGTGTACTCACTGGCATAGTTTTTACTAAACCACACAAAAAAGGTATACTTAGCATACATAGTATTTTTAACATAGTCTTTTATTCTGTTTTTCACTTGCTCTCTTTCTGCACATGAGCCAATAAAACCCCCTGCCTTGTACATTCCTCTACGCTTATAAAGACATAATAGGTGTCCTTTTATTTTTCCTCCAAGATTATAATGTCATGATCATATATGGTAGAAAGTTTTCTTTGTCTTTGCTGTCTTTTAAAAATAGATCATTTGTACTCATTTTTCTTCATCTTCACTCTCTCAAGTAATATATCAAGAAAACAATCCAAGTCAACTGGACTAACTAATTTTTAAATCCTGCAAATAATTGAATGATGTACATGTACAGTAACCAACCATTCCCCTATAGATGGGTGTTCATTTGGTTTACGTTATTTTTTTCACTAAAGATATCATAAGAAATGTCCTTGCTTGTATTTTCTTAAATATTGTGAAAATTTGTATTTCTATACTTTCCCCTACGTTGCCCAGCAATGATGACTTCATCTTTTTTCTTTTCTTTTTTTTTCTTTTATTTTATTAGTGTGTGTATGTGTGTGTGTGTGTGTGTGTGTGTGTGTGTTTTATTGGTGTAAAGTGATAGTTTGCCCCTCAGATTGCATTTTCCTGGCTACCATTGAGTTTGTATGTCTTTTCACAAGTTTGTTGGCTTTTTGGGTTTTCTCATCAGTAAAATTGTTACAACTATTTACAGGTTAATTCTTGTGTCATTTGTAGGGGCTCCTTGGTTTCCCCTCAGAAATCTAATATTTGCAGATTTACTTTATTTGCAGTATGATTGATCATTATGTAGTCAATTATATTGAAGATAGATAGATATAGCTCTAGGGTTTCTAGTCTGAGTTAGAAACATTTTCCTGCTTCAGGATTATACATATTGTCTTCAAGATGATATCTAAGAGTTTTACTACTTTATTTCTTACATTAAAGTCTTTAATCCATCTGGAAAATATTTTCATATATTATATAAGATTGAGATCCAATTTTATTTTCTTCCATATAAGTAACCAGTTCACCAGCACCATTTATTTAAAAAATCTATTCTTTTTCAACTGAACTGAAATACCAACCGAATTTTCATATGGATTGGGATGAATTCTTGGATTTTCTACTCTGTTTTCTTAACCCTGTTGCCTGTTCAGGCCAATGCCATATTGATTAGATTACAGTATTCTTAGAATAGTCTTTCTTCCCTTAAAAAATGGCTGTTAAACAAATGTTACGTCTTCATGTAATCTTTCAGAGTATTTTATATAATCATGAAAAGGATTGCCTTGGGCTTTAATGGAATTGCTATTATATTAATTTAGAAAGATTTTATATTTTGTAGTCTTAAGTCCTTTATCCAAAGGGATGGCAAGTCTTTCCATTTGTTATATATATTGTTTTATATGTTTAAGAGATTATATAGTTTTTACCATCTATGTCTAATATCGTTTCTGTTACATTTACTTCTAAGTCTTTTAGAATTTATTTATGTTTCTATAACTGGAATGTTTCCTCCCATTTCTGTGTGTAGATGACTATTGGTAATTTTGAAATCCTATTGTGACTTTTATATTTTTTCTGTCTTTTGGGACTTTTTAGTAAGAACTATAATATGATCATTATAAAAAAGTATTATTTCTTTTTTCCAGTGTTTATATATTTGAGTTAATATTAAATTACAGTGCTTAAAGAGCGTATCCCAGTCTGATTTTTAAATTTTAATTTAAATATTAGATATTACCCACTTAGAATTTTCTGCTGTGTTTTGTAGTTTACACTTTAATTTGTCTCCCCCTTTCATGTTTTACTTAAAATTTTATTTATTATACTGCTAAATTTTATCAGACATCCCTTCAGCATTGATTTATTTGCAAATGTTTTGTTCTTTATTTTCTTAACATAATGAATTACAAGTTGGATGGATATTTTAAAAGATTTATTTTTATTGTTTTTTGACAGAGAGAAAGACAGACAGAAAGAGACAGAGAGAAGGGGAAGGGCCCAGAGCAGTCTCCATAGGTGAATTGACAGCATTAGTTTTCCAAATAGTTTCATTCCACAGGTGAGGGCGGGGCTGCACAGGGCAGGAACTGGATAAGCCCCAGCAAGAACTGAACTGGGGGCACACCCCAGGTCAGCATATGGGTCCGCATGGGCCAGGACTGGGATTCAATCCTTGGGCTTCAGGGCTGCAAAGCGAGCTCTTAACCTGCTGAGCCATCCCAGCTTCCCCTGGATGGATTTTTTTATATGAACCATCCTGGTTTCCTGGAGTAAACCTTACTTGGTCATAATGTAGTATTTTAAAAATAATTTTGCAGGATTAATTTTCTTGTATTTCATTTGAATTGAGATTGTACAATAGTGTTCTTTCTTATAGCATCTTTAGTATGTTTGTTATTAAAATTAAATTGTACACATAATGAAATTGGATAAATGTCCTATTTCTTATCTATGGCTGGTTTAAACAACATTGGGATTACCTATTACATAAGGACTAGATAAACTCAGCTGGAAATTAATCTAATCTGGGTGCCTTTTATTATCCCTTTTATGATAATTAGCCTATTCAAATTTTTCATTTCTTAATAGGTCAGTTTTGGTAATTGATATATTGCTAGGAAATAGTCTATTTAATTCAGGTATTCAAATTTATTGCCAGAGAGTTACATACTTGATAAAATGTTAATGGAAAATGTAGAAGAGTGTAATTTCATACATAATGTTTCTTAATGTAAATAGGTAATATTGGGTATGTACGTGGTCATGTATTGCATGGTATGAATGAAAAAATTGATTGCATTTGAGGATTGGCTGCTAGGTAATTATTTTCCCTGTGGGTGTCTGATATTTTAATAAGATATTAGCTATACTATTTAAAAGACGCAGCATTGTACTGTAGTGGTGAGGAATGTAGGTCCTGAATCTGGGCAGACATGGACTCAGATTCTGGATCATGGGGCAGACACCAGGCACTGGAAGCCCCCTACCCTGTTTTCTCACTTGTGACATGGGGCAATGACAGTGCCCCTCTCCTGTGGTTGATGTAAGGATGTGGTGATGTCATGCAAGAGTTTAGTGCAGGCTCAAATACATTATTAGCCCTGACTTACTGCTAGCTGTTGTCCTCAAAAATGCTGTTGGTGGGAGAACCTAATGGCTGTGGTTGACTCTGTCACCATTGATCTCACCTATGATTCCTTTCAGCCTCTCTAGCCTGAAGGCATGAGGACCAAAATGAATAGTCTGCTGGTCTACCTGCTTTGTTGTTATTAAACTCAGAGTGAGTCAAGAGTTTCAGTGGAATTCAAGATGATATGCAGATGACAGAAAGACCTCTTTCTGGGCTAGGGTGTTAGAGTGACAGAGAGCAGTAGGAAAGAATAAATAAGCCAAGGGAGGAAAAGCTGGAGGAATTTGGGGGACAACAGAGTGTTATTGGTGGGTATGCATTCAGGTGCTCAGGGTTTAAATCTTGTTTCCACCACTTACTAACTGGGACTTTGCGGCTTTGTGGTTTCACCTTTAAAATGGGTCTAAGAATAGCACTTGCCTCATAAGGTTATTGTGAGAATTAAAGTAGATGATTGTGAAAAGTGCTTGACACATAGTAGGTACTAGGTAAATGCTTTATATTAAGAGGTGGAACATCCTCAGTGCGATGTTTTTAACAGAGAGGATGTCTCTGAATTTTTAGGCAAGGAGTGAGTTATGCTGGTGGGATTGGAGAAGGGTTGGGGGAAAAAGTTCAAAAGAAGGAGGCAGAAATGCAAAGAAAAACAGAGATACAACTTAGCAGCTACCCAATTGACAAAGACTTGAAAAGAATTGTAGTACCTGCCTTACGTGAGATAAATGGAGAAAGGTACTGTAATCTACACATTATCGCTGGCTGTATTCTTCAGCACAGCCCTTCTGAACTCACATCTGGTGATGTGTAGAGAAAGCTTTAAAAACGTAAACTTTCAAAGCCATTGTTTTAGTTAGGATTAGTCCATCGGTATATGATGGAAAAGTGACTCAGGATAAAAGTGTGTTTCTCCTTCTTGCTGGTGGTGGGCCGTCCAGGGCTGGTGTGATTCTCTGTAGAAGGTGCCAGGGACCCAGAAGAAGCCTTCTGTCTGTTGGCTTGATCAGTTTTATCGCAGGCTTCATGCCCTTAGAGCTCCATTAGCTCCACTGTCTTGTTTGCCAGAAGTAGGAGAAAAAGAAGACCTTACCTTTAAACCACACTTTGCAGAAGTCATGCACCGCACTTTTACTTAGATCCCAATGCCTACCAGTAGACCTGCTGAACAGGTGGTTGGAAAATGTATCTTTTATCATAGGCATCTGTGTGTGTACCAAAAGTTTGGGGTTCAAACACTCAAAAAGAAAAAAAAAAAAGCAGGGACAAACTACTGGGGATTAGTAACAGTCTCGCCATTCCATCCTTATGAATTTATCAAAGGAAGTAATCAGTAAAATATTCCAAAATGTATGTTCACAAATGCTTCTTGCAGTCCTGTTATGGGTAAATTAGAAATTATCAAAGGCTCTCCATAGGAGACTGGTCAGTAAATGGCTATTTACGTGGCTATTGGATACTCTGCACTCATCAGCATGATATATAAAAAATTTCCTGAACCTGGAAAAGTCATTGTGATGCATTATCAATTGAGTAAAACAGTGTATGAGGTGGTATGGCTCGGTAGTTTCATCCAAATTTGTAAGAGAAAGTAGAAATAAATAAAAGAATGGAGATACATAAAAATGTTCATCTCTGCTGTTGATTGGTGGAATTATGGGCTATCTTCATCATTGTCTTGTACCTGTGTATTTTCTGAGTTTCTCTCCACTGAGTATAAATGCATGATTAAAAAAGGAGAACTCTCCAAGCAGAATTTCATCCGTCCTTTGCGCTATTACAGACCGTCACTGCTTTGAAATCTTGCTGTTTTTTTGTCACTTGTGACCTGATGTATCTCCCACTCTTGGCTTTTTTTCTACACCAGTGCTTCTTAATAAAGCTAGCAAATTAATTTTCGTATACGAACCAATCTCTTCATACTATTTCTCTGTTAACCTAAAATGCTCTGTGATTTTTATTTACTCTTGAATTAGAGTAAATAAAAATCCCTTTCCTTCATCTTCAGTGTTCTTGATTGGATGTTCCAAGCTTCCTTTGCCTAGTTTGGCATGCCAAAGACATTTGCCCTGACACATGGGCTATTTGCTGATCCCAAACACATCCAGCCCTTTTCTACTTCCCCGTCTATACTCAGGCTGGTAGCTGTGTCAGAAATGCCCATCTACCTCTAATTTTGACTGTTGAAATCCATCCTCTGTAATGTTTAAGGCTCTTCTCTGATGCTGTCTCCTCTATGAAACAATTCCAGTAGATGTGGTCTCCACTGACTTTTTAAAATAGCAGTGGTTATCTTCTGTGTTATACATACAATAGCTATTTCTGGACTTGTCTTCCCCCTTTTAGAATCTTGCAAAATCCCTTAAACCCAGGTCTCTGTGCTATTCATCTTAAGCTCACCCCTTCACCACCACCACCACCTTTGCCTATTACAGAATTTAAGTACAGTGGGTGTTCAGCCAATGTTCATGGAACTCAATGTAACTGAATAAAATTCATATACGGTGATAAGGAGACTGTCATTGCCCATAGGAAAAGGGGAGAGGGAGAAGAAATGGTAAAGTGATACTGAGGATGTTCCATAACTGAAAGAAAAGAGGCAGCATGAGATGACATAAGAAGAGTTTCCAGAGAATAAAATATCACTGAACCTTAATGTAATGAAAAACATATGATTTGGGAAATAAAAAAGCAGTAACCAAAGTCTTTAGTTGTTATGCATACATTTCTCATTAATATTGACATTTGGTCTACTCTCTCTCTCTTTTTTTTTTTTAAATTTTATTGTTAAATTTATTGGGGTGACATTGATTGGTAACAATTAGATAGTTTCTGGGTGTACAAGTCCACATCACATCACCTATGCATCGCATTATGTGCTCACCACCCAGAATCGGCTCCCCATCTATCACCATATTTCTGGTGTCCACTCCCGTTCCCCCCCCTCAACTCTCCTTCCCCCCTCCTCTCCTTTCCTCAGGTAACCACCAAACTATTGAGCGTGTCCATAAGGCTGGTGCTCACTCCCACCTCCCCTCCCCACCCTCTCTCCCCACTCCTCCCCCTCCCTCAGGCAATCACCCAGTATTAAGTATGTCCATAGGTCTCTGTGTCTTTGTTACTTTCAGTTTTATATTCCACCTATTAGTGAGATCATATTGGTCTTCTCTTGAGTATCTCTAGTGACAAGGAATTTATTACCTCACATGGTAGCTTCCTTTTTTTTATAAGACAGTGCTAATCGATGGAAATTTCTTTTTAGTTTCAAGACAAAAT
>PVKE010038252.1:0-15524 GCA_004027555.1 Craseonycteris thonglongyai
AGTTCAGTTCTCTCTCTGTCTCTGTATCTCTCTCTCTCTGTCAAAAACAATAAAATAAAATTAAATAATAATAATAATAATAATAATGAGCTACACATCTTAAGTTTTCTTCCTAGGCACCAGAATATTTGGTTTATTATTATACAGCATATATGAATCTCTGATTTCTTTCTTAAATGGTCCTCAGTATTAAGTTTATTCAGAGTATTAAAACTGTTATGGTATGGACAGCAGGTAAGGGTGGAACAAGGAAACCCATCTTGAAAAATGAAGGAAAGAGGTGACAGTTAAGACCAGAGGTAGTAACAAAGAGGTACAGTTACACTTAATTACAGATATATAAACACTTTCCCATGGTTCTTGTGTGTAGTATATAAGAGTTAATAAAGGACTAGCAGTCTGGAACAATGTAACTCCATACTGATTTCTGAATCTATACAACACGGTACCAAAAATTCCCTGCATGTATTACTTGATCAAATATTTGGCTATTTTATTTGTAAATTTCCTTTTTGATTCATTTTTGTCTTAACCTGCTGATTAGATATAAACTTGTTATAAATGATGCTTTATGCTTTGTTTTACTTAATAAAGTAATTTTGTTTTAGGATGGTTTAGAATTCATAATGCAAAAATCAGGGTTCCTTAATGAAACGGAAATTATTTTCAGCAAAGTTCCACTAAAGAAAGGTAATCACAATGGCAAAGTTGAGATTGTTCATTTGAATAATTAATGTGCTATTGGTTGCATTGTTTACATTTTTTTACTGATTAATAATGATTTATATAGTCATATGACTGTGAAAATCAATTAAAAAGGGGTAAATACTTTAAGCTCCTAGTCTTTATTTATAGCTAAGATTATTTATTTTGGAACTTGGATTTAAGAACATCAGTACTTCTACATCTTGAGATTATTAATACTAAGTCAATAGAGGACACATGCTAATTTACTTTAGATTTTTAGGCCTGTAAACACAGTTGATAAATATATTCCCTTTATGTCTCGAACTGCATCATTTTTTGAAATACAGTTATGGATTTGGCTGTATCAGAAATTTGCAAGTTGAGTATTTTTTAACATAATAATGTATCTTCTTTTTTAGAAGAGTAATTTGTGTTTCATTTACATTTATTTTTGTCAGTAATATATTCTGAGTATAAGAAAGTGATATAAGTGTAAGAAAATGTGTAAGTTTATTATTTGAGCACAAAGCTAATATCTAGTTCTGTGATCTGTTACAGCTACCAGTATATTTCTGTCATTCAACTAGGTCATGTTTATTCATTTTGAGTTATTCTTTTCAATGATAAATAGTGCTTTTAGGGCCTCAATTTACATATCTGCCAAAAGATAAAATCAATATTTAATGTCCTTCCTGCTCTGAAAGTCTATAATTTGTATCATACCTTAATTTCTGCTTCTAACTTTTAGAAGAAGCATGTCTTTGCATACACTGATAATTTCAATATAAAAACATTGATAACTCTTGTCTTACTTGACTTGTGGGAAATTTCAGTTCAGGTCAACAGTGTACCAATATATAATTTAAGATCAGAGATGTCTATAGACTTCCTTCAAGGAATTTATGGTCTAGTAAACAGTATTTCAGTAAATAATATTTCAGAGACTTTGCCTTTGGAATATTTTTTGTTTTGCCAAACTTGTCTTATATCCTAGGGTGTTAGCTTGTTCAGTTCTTCATTTATCTACCTCTGATATATCAATCTAAAGTTGAACATCTAATTACCGTATAAGCCTGTTTTTAATTTGTGTTCATATTTTGCTTCCGAGGTGAATGTAATTATATTTACAGGTGGCTTCATCATTTGCACCATTGTTTCTTAACTTAGTCTACTCCATCTTTATATTATTGAATAATTTGTTGTTTTTAAAAACTATTACTGTGCCAGTGTTTTATTATTACTAAATATTTATTAAATAAATGTTAGTATTAAACATTTTTAAATATGAATTTGGTTTTCATCATATGCATATATCCCAGAGACTAAAATAAGGACTTACAATGAAATGCAAAGGTATTATTATGTATTGGCTTAAGGATATGATCATATTAACATTTAATTGAATGGCTGCATTTGAAATATTTTTAATGCTAATGCTTAGATGTTATTTTGTTAAATGAGCTGGTTTTATATATACTTGTGCATATCAATCTTTTATCTAATTTTGATTGAATAGGCGTTTTATAGAAACAAATGGTATTTATAGTTATTTATATATTTCAGATTGCTAAGAAGCCTCGAACACCAACCTCTGGTCCAGTAATCACGAAGCTGATCTTTGCAAAACCAATTAATAGTAAAGCAGTTACAGGACAGACAACTCAAGTATCACCACCAGTCATTGCAGGTTATTTTTCTTTATAGTTTATTAAACTACATATTTATCTTCCTGTTAGGTTAAAAAAAAACAAAGGCTATTCTGCCACTTTGAAATGTTTTAGTGAAACATGGCTTATTATAAAACCAAAGCAGTTAAGAAATGTTATACTTATTAAAATGTGTGCTTCAAGCAAAATGCCTTATCTCAGAATCAGTCTATTTAGTTTCCTTAGTGTTTGGTAGAAATTTACCATGAAAGTGGCAAGTCTTAAATTCTAATAATACTAGTTAACATTTATATAGTGTTTATTATGAGCCCTGCACTGTTCTTAGCTCTTTACATATAGTTAGTTATATAATCTTCTAGGTGTCCTGTGAGGTAACCTCATTTTGCCAGTGTGGAAATGGAGGCACTCCTCTAATAAATGGCCAAGCTGGGATTTGAATAGCCAGGCAGTTTGTCTCTAGAACACACACATGCTAAAGTCCGGTAGGTTTAAATTAATACACATGGGAATATAGTACCGGTATTCATGGTTTCTGTTTGAATTTTTGGTTTCAGTATTTTATTTGCCCTGTATTCAGTTATCTGTGAGTAGAAAATTGTCACAATGATAATAATTACTTAAGTGATAACAGAAATTTAGCTATATTACTTTTACCAGCAAATTCCTTAGTGTGACCCAATTCTCTTCTATTATATACTTTAAAATTTGTCATCACCAAATAACTATAATACCTCAGGAATCTTGATGTTAGTATTTCATTCTCTTTATTCTAGTTTATCGGACTTTGTATTCCCAATCTAGCAATTCTTTGACTTCGAAATTCCTGATTCATTAACCCTCCTACTTTCTCAATAATCAGCCCTTCCTGTCCTCAAAGTTTTCCTTACTCAGCATGGAGTCCATGAACCATCATTATATCTCCCTTGCACACACCATTGATTATATCTTCTTGTCTCTCTTTTTTTTTTTTAAGTGGTAGGAAAGCTTTCTTTTTTGTTTGTTTGTTTGTTTGTTTATTGTTTTTGACAGAGAGAGAGAGAGATACAGAGAGAGAGAGAGAACTGAACTGGGGGAACTCCCCAGCTCAGCACATGGCTCCGCACAGGCCGGGGACGGACTCGATCCCTGGTCCCCGGCACTGCAAAGTGAGCGCTCAACCCACTGAGCCATCTCGACCTCCCCTTCTTGTCTCTTTCTATAATGTATTGGTTAAGTCTAGCTCTCTTACTCCTTGCCTGGCAAGCAGCACAGTACTTCTCAGCCATGGTGACTGGTCTTTAATTCAGAGTTAAACTGACATTACTCTTTTTACCAATTCAGAGCTCATTTATAATTTCCATTGTGCTAAGGGCTATGGAAGCACCTCAGGATGGTAGACTTTGACTAGAATTTCAAGTGCTCATTGTTCATTCCTATGTGTATTTTTTTTTTCAATAGACAGAAGGGGGAGAGCCCAGAGCAGTGTCCATAGTTGTACATTAGTTTTTTTTTAAGATTTATTTGTATTGTTTTTGACAGAGAGAGAGAGAAATTCAGAGACAGAGACAGAGAGAAGGGGGAGGGCCCGGAACTGTCTCCATAGTTGCACATCAATGGTTTTTGCACATAGTTTCATTCCACAGGTGGGCACGGGGCTGCACAGGGCAGGAACTGGGCCGGGTCTCACCCCGGTGAGAACTGAACGGGGGGCACTCCCCAGTTCAGCATATGGGTTCGCATGGGCCAGGACTGGAATTCGATCCTTGGTCCCCAGGGCTGCAAAGTGAATGCTTAACCCACTGAGCCATCCCGGCCTCCGCACATTAGTTTTTTAATATAGTTTCATTCCATATGTGGGAGCAGGGCCTCACAGGTCTGGAACCAGGCATGGGGCCTCCTGCATGGGAGCACACGCCTGTGAGCTGGGGGCCTCCTACATGGGGCATATGCTCAGGGTAAGAACTGAACTGGGGGTGAACTGGGGGCACACCCCAGCTAAGCATATGGGTCCATATGGGCTGGGGCCGGGATTTGATTCTCGGACCCCAGGGTTGCAAGAAGAGCACTCAAACCCACCCCCTCGGCCATCCTGGCATCCCCCCATTATGTTTTCTTGATGAGTGAACTTCAAATGTTAACTAACCATGTTGTGGGGGAGGGATATATATTGAACTGAACTACTGTCTTTGATAAATTTACAAACAGCTTAATAGTAAGCAGCTCTGAAGTCAATGGCATTGATTTGTTAATACAATTTTCCTGAGGCTTTGAATTCTATGTAGGGAGGCTTCTTATTTTAGCAAATGAGAGAAGGCATGGAAAGATTGTTACTTGAAGGCAGTGTTGGGTGAGTGAATGTTTTTTTTTCTTTTGTCTTGAGATTTGTGATGGTTATAGGAGGCTGGTGTCCTCAGGGCTGTCATGGGGGACAGGTGTGTTCCCAGAGGAAAAATTAGAAGGGGTTTGGATTTGGAGCTGGTTCAGTAGTTGGGCTTCAGTTGGTTGAAAATGAGCAAGACTTGGATGTGTTGATGAAAAGGGGGCTGCCAGTCCTCAGGGAAGTTTTGAATAGGTGTAAGGGGTTAACCAGGAGGAATGTCTCAGTGCAATGTTTGTTACTGTTTTTGAGTTTTAATTATGTAGAAAAATTGGATACTAAACAATTGTGGTATTTGCAAAAATATCTGAATGAATTTTTGGTTAATGTTAAGATTTCACCTCTTACATTTGACTATAGTAATGAATGTTATTGTTGTATCTTTGGATCATTTGTAGTGTGTTGCTTCACCTTTTAATTACAGACCTCTTAGCCCTAGAATTGTTGGCATTAAATTCAGTTTCTACTGTTAACTCGTTCTTTATAGTCTTTTAAAGTCATGCAAACCAAATTTTAAACCATCAACGTGCTCTCCTGTTGAATTGTCTTATCACAGATAGGTTCCATTATCTTTATTTTATAGCTAATGATCTTTCAAAGTGCATTTAGATTGTTCATGACTTTTGGGCTTCTCACTAAAGATGGGGATCTTTTTCTGTCTCAGTCAAGATAAACTTATGTATGTAAGTGATTTTTTTTTTTTTTTTTAATGAAAATCTGATGTCACATTTTTGCTTAAAATTTTCTTGGCTGTATCCATTTCTGGGCTTTAGTCCATCAGGATTAAGTTCAAATGCCAGTGCTTTCTTAGTATTAAAGGCATTTGTGATCTAATACTTACCTTTTTCATTTTTACCTACTGTCAGCTTCAGACCTACTGATTTAACTTATTTTATGAGACTACTAAATGGACCATGGTCTCTTAGGACTTAGGATCTTGGCACTGTGCCTTTTACCTGATATGCCTTTGTTGTTCCTCTTTCCTGACTCATCTATTGTATCTTGTGTTACTTCCACCTATCCTAGAAGCTTTTGACCCCTAGGTTTAGTCAGTCAGGTACTCTTCCTTTGACCATCTCCTGTGTATTTCCATAAAACTTAATTACACCTACCAAATACTTAAATTTAATTTGACTTCTATTAAATTTCACACTGGCTTTTAAAATTTCTGTTGGTCACACTGTTGTAATACTACTTTCTTGTCTGTCCTAAATTTATGATTTTTTGTAATGGTATTTTTGTTTTGTTTGCCAACTAGTTTTTAAAAATCTGTTTTTTAAAAATTGTGGTAAAATATACAAAGCATAAAAATGGACCATTTTAATAATTTTTAAGGCTATTTTTATTAGTTTCAGGTGTATAAAACAACATAGTGATTAGACATTTATATAGCTCACAAAATGATAACCCTAGTGAGTATTGCCCATCTAACACTGTACATAATTATTATTACAATATTATTGACTATATTTTCTATATTGTCTTTATAGCCCCATGACTGTTTTTTAAATTATAGTTGACATTCAGTATTATTTTATATTAGTTTCAGATATACAGCATAGTGGCTAGACATTTATATAATTTATGCAGTGATCCCCTGATAAGTGTAGTACCAATTTGATACTACACACAGTTTTACAATATTATTGACTCTGTTCCCCATACTGTACTTTATACCCCCGTGACTCTTTTGTAACTATTATAATAATTTGTACTTCTTAATCCCTTCACCTTGCTCACCCAGCCCCTCAACCCCCCTCCCATCTAGTAGCCATCAATTTGTTTTCTGTATGAGTCTGTTTCTGTTTTATGTATTTGTTTATTTTGTTCATTGGATTCCACATATCATTGAGCTCATGTGGTATTTGTCTTTCACAATCTGACTTGTTTCACTTAGCTTTAGGTCAGGCCTGTCCAACCTGCGTACCAGGATGGCTTTGAATGTGGCCCAACACAAATTCTGAAAATATTAAGATATTTTTATGTGACCTTTCTTTTTTAGCTAATTGGCTGTCATTAGTGTTAGTGTATTTTATGTGTGGCCCAAGACAGTTCTTTCAGTGTAGCCCAGGGAAGCCAAAAAGTTGGACATCGCTGCCCTAGAGCCATCCATGTTGTACAGATGGTAAGATTTTATCTTTTTTATGGCACAGTAATATTCCAGTGTGTATATGTACCACAATTTCTTTATCCAATTGTCTGTTGATGAGCATTTCAGTTGTTTCCATATCTTGACTATCATAAATAGCACTGCAGCGAACATAGAGGTGCATGTGATTCCCAGGAGTGTAATTGCTAGGTCAAAAGGTAGCTTTATTTTTAATTTTTTGAGGAAGCATCTTACTGTTTTCTGTAGTGGCTGCACCAATTTGCAATTCATGCCAACAGTGTACGAGAGTTCCCTTTTCTCCATATCTTTGCCAACACTTGTTTGTTGATTTATTGATGATGGCCATTCTGATATGTATGAGGTAATATCTCATTGTGGTTTATGTTAGCATTCCTCTGATAATTAGTGATGTTGAGCATCTTTTTGTATGTCTACTGGCCATTTATACATCCTCCGTTTTAAGTGGCTATTCAGTGGCGCTAAGTACAGTCACAGTGTTATGCTGCCATCACTACCACCTATTTCTCGAACTTTTTTCATCTTGCAAAATTGACTCTCTGAACCCATTAAACAATAACTTCCTATTCCTCTCTCTAGTCTTTAGCAGAGATTTTCTCTATCACTTTGAGAGCATATCTCATATAAGTGGAATCACAGTATTTGTATTTTTGTAACTGGCTTATTTCCTCATGACCTACCTATGTTATTTCATATGTAAGAATTCCTTTTTAAGGCTGAATAATACTGTAATTCGATTGCATGTTGTAGCACATTGATGGTAGTTTTATCTCTCTCTTTCCAGTACTTGACACAGTTTTGGACACATAGATGTGGTTCAGTAAATGTATTATTGAATGAATATGTCATGGAAACAGTGTAGTGGTATGAAGGAACTAACTATTGGGAGACTTGGGTTTTAGTCATGGTTCTTCTGTTGATCTTTCTCTGTGATCTTGGGTAAAGTATTACCTGTTTATCCTACTTATTTCTGTAAAATGTTTATACCAACCATTTCACAAGACTTTTGAGATGGTTAAGTGAGATACAGAGGTCCTTTTTATCAGAGCTCCCAAGGTACAAGGTTGCTACAGTGGAACAAACTCCATCAATGTGAAACTACTCATTAATGACTTAATTAATCTCTTACAGAATTACTCCTTGCTCAGATATGCTAGCTCCCTGCCTCAGCCTGTTTCATCTGTAGCTTTCTGGAGTTTATAAACTCTTTTGATTCAGGTGGAGTGTAAATACCTTGAAGATTGATTTCAAGGTAAAATTGTTAACCTGCATACTTGCTTGAGTTTGTCTTTGGAACTAAGGATAAATAGGGATTTGGAGATTAGATAATCAGGAGAATGTTATCTGGGTGAAAAATAAGCAGGCCTCTCCTTGTATTTGATTATCCGGCATCTGCTTTTAAAACACCTTCAAATGACTAGAAACTCACTGTTATAACTGTCATTTCAATTGGAAATTTTTGTTCGAAGTTCTTTACAGTGCTGAGCTGAACATTTTTTGTTTCTATGCATTAGTGCTGTGCAACTGATGTGATACACATAGAGTCTAATCATTCATCTTGATAGCCTGGATCAGTCAGGATGATCTTGGCTTTTCTACCCCAATGAACAATCTCCAAATCTCAGAAGCTTAAAAAAAATTTCCAAACTTTATTTTTTATTCATACTTTATGATTATTTACGAGTCTCTTGTGGATTAGAAAGGGAGTTCTTCTCATCATTCTCTCAAAGATCCAGGCTGACAGAGGAGCTACCATCTCAGATGGAGCCAAGGAAAAGAACTCTGCAAGGCCTTGCATAGGCAGTAAATGTTTTGGCCCAGGTGACACACCTCACTTCTACTCATAATCCACTGGGCAAGTCATGTGGCCCTAACCTAACCACAGGGAGCATAGATTGGTAGGAGGAAGCACAGTTCTACCAGGTGCCCAGAATGAGCTAGATCCAGAATATTTGATGAGTGACATCATAAATGACTATCACATAGTCTTTTTAAAAATTTGGAGATGTGTCATGTCTTTGTAGTCCTCTTTCGCCTAGGGTAAAAATTCCTAACATTTCAACTCAATCATGATAAGATTTCCAATTCCGTAAGCCGTCCAAACACAGTTTTTCTGTTATTCCTGAAGGGAACACAGTATTTTCATATGCCTGTTGGAATCTGGCTAGGAAGAAATTTCTTTTTTTCCTTTTCTGATCTAAAATGAGATAATATTAAGCCATACAAGTACAATTTAGTCCAATAACTATGTTTTGTAGATGTGGATTTAGTTGTATACCTGGTTTAAGTTCAAAGAGTAGGACAGCTACAGTATAGTAGAAAGCAGAGTTTGAAGTTTCAAGACTTGGATTGAAGTCCTGACTTTCAGGAGCTGTGTTACACAGCATGTTGCTTAGTTACCCTTTGAGATAAAAAGATTGATGAGAATGTGAGCAGAAGTGTTTTTAGGTATTTTTATGTGAAGTAGTATTAAGATACTAAGTGTTATTAAGAAACATTATTTAGTTTCTGCTTAAGTTCATCATAGTTCATTAGGGACTCAAATTTTAAAGTTCATATGGGGATGATACATATGACACAGTAAACATATGTACTACAGTCCTTGTGAGTATAGATCATCATCACATACATTTTTATATTCTTACTATTTTTAAAAAGTCAAACTGACGTGCTTCCTCTCATTTGCAGGAAGGGTTCTTTCACAGTCTACTCCTGGGACTCCATCAAAGACTATAACAATATCTGAAAGTGGTGTTATTGGATCAACTTTAAATTCTACAACACAGACACCAAATAAAATAGCCATCTCACCTTTGAAATCGCCAAATAAGGTAAAAAAAAAAAAAATTAGCCACAAATGCCAAGTATTGTAGCTAATGCCTTTATTTTCTTACTACTCACTTCAAATACTTCAATTTTAATATAGTCTCAAGTAACTATTAGGCATTCAGTGAATACTAGATTAATTTAGTAATCAAGGATATATGACAGATAAAAACTTACTCTCTAAACACACAGTAACCTAGTATGCATGTTAAGATGCTTTCCATGGTCTATATGAATGTGGGCACAACAAAATCTTTTGAATGTGGTACATTTTGTTCATTCTTTGGTTAATATTTGTGCAAAATTGCTGTCTTTGGGTAAGTCACACATATTGTGACTATAAATATAAAATGTTAAATGTAACTTTTTGATAAAATAATGTGTCTTCTGTTTAAAGTGTCGGGTTTTTATGGAGAGCTGCATTTTTGCTAGGGATCAGAGCACCCAGATTATTAGAAATTGTCATCAAATGCTGGTAACCATATTATTAGAGTTTTTAAGCTAAAGTACAATTTATTCAAAGCATATGAAGGCTTTTTATAATTTGTTTTCATTTTAAGATGGCAAATTACCTATTACTTTACTCCCAGGTCGAATAAGTGGTCTTAGGTCACTTTTATCAAACATACAGATATCATTTACTAGCATAATGTTTTGAAACAGGTATGTTTTAAAGGATATATTCAGGTGGGAAACCAAGCATTATTCTGTAAGTTTCCACCTTTGTGATTCTGGAAACATACTGCACTTTTCACCTGCCTTTTTCCTTAATTTGTTCCTTACTGTTCATTAATAGAACAAACTTTAAACATTTACCTTACATTTTAAAAAAGTCTTGCTGTTGGTTTCCATGTTAATTAGATTTGAATATAATGTATAAATATGATGTCTCAAAGTTTATTAAAATGGGATTCTACCTGCATAACAATATAATTATTTACTTAAATGAATTCAGCAGATATTTGAGTGCTCAATGTGTGTCCTATGCATAGAGATAGGCACTGTGGATAAAAGTTTGAATAAGATAAGTTTCTAATCTTAAGTAGTTCAATAGAAAAGTTAGACTTAAACATTAAGAATTGACCTACAGAATTGTAATGGTCACAGGTAGATTTATGAGTTCTGCTGTGTGTGTCAGGGAAGGTTTATACAAAGGAGGCTATTCTTGAAAGGTTTTAACCTTTAAAGGTGATTTGGGTCTTAGCTGTGGGTGAGCAGAGGAGGCTTTCTGGATTGAGGTAATATTTTACATGAAAGTCTGAAAGTGTGGCCCTTTCAGGTAGCTACATTGCTTTGGTGTAGTGTGAAAGTCGAGAGTACAGAGGTTATTGGAAGGTCTCATTACCTTCAGGGGAGTTTGGATTGTACTGTTCTTAAAGACTTTGTTGCTGCCCATTGCTGCTAGGACAGTGCGCATTGTCTTGTCTGCACATTGGAATCACCTGGGCGCTTTAATGCCCATGCCTGGTTTTTGTCTCCAGAGACTGTTTTAATTGGTCTGGTGTTTGGCTTGGTATCAGAACTTTTAGAAACTCTCTTAAGTGATTCTGATGGGCAGTCTAGATTGAAAACCACTGCTCTAGGATAATATGAGGTTTGCATTTTTTTAAAAGATGACTCTTGTGGCATTCTGAATGATAGTTTGGAGGAAGGTAAGCCTGGATTCTGGGAGAGACCAATTATGTTAGTGATTCTCAACTGTGTGTGGCTGCACCTGGGGACCTCTTGAAAACACTAATAGCTGGCCCCTACCTGACCCTATTTAAATCAGTTTTTAGGCTCGGGCTCAGGTATTAGATTTAATAATTTAAATTTCTAAAGTGTAGGCTACCATTGAGTGTCACTAACTTAGCTTTATTACAGTACTTCAGGTGTGAGCTAGAATAGTAGCTAAGGAGGAAGAGATAATGTTGAAAGAGGTTTGACATAATGACAGGCCTTCAGGGTCTTATTTCTGATTTGAATAATAGTAGATGGTGGCACTGTGGACACTATTGACTAGTATATGGACTTTACCTCATAGCATACAAATAGGAAGTAGCTTTATTGTTCTCTCATCCTTGACTTTAGCTGTTGCCAGGAGCCAGCCTGGCATGAACGAAGTCCCCGAGTTCCAGCGGTGGGAATTGAGACAGACCAAATGGCCTGGACTGTCCTCAATAGGAGCAGCCCCAAATAGCTTTATTGCTTATCTTAAATAGCAAAAGTTTACCATTACAGGAAACCGGCATTAGCATAGCAAAGCACGGTGTAAACAGATTTTTACAGGAGGTAACAGCCCCTTCCAGTAAAGGCTTTGGTATGTAGATCATGGGCTCCAAATCTATCTGTGTCTGTCAGCCTGCCTTCTTGAAGCTGGTAAACAGATTTATCTAAGCACCCAAATATCCCCCCCCACCCCACCCCACCCCCAGGAGATGAAAGGGAGGACTGAGGTTTTTGCCATCAAAGCCCCAGGCTGGTCCTACCCATTAGGCCCAGGGAACCGAGGCTTTGCCTTTGAGGCCCCCCGAAACCTTTCCGTTCAGGCTCCACACCGGCTCCCTACATCTAGCCACACCATGTTGGATCTTCTTTCCTTGCCTCTTGACCAGGGGTCATTTTTAACTATGAACCTTATTCTGAAGATTAAATTTACACTCCTGAAAAGGCAAAGTAACAGTTTATATCCAGTTGGAATTGTCTCTCAAATCAGACCTGACTTGGCTCAGGGATCAATGTTGTGGAGGAATGTAATCTATTTCTTTACTTTTCTACCTCCTCCCCATTTTTTCTTTTGACTTCTGATTGGAAGCAAGATTAGAAGATAAAGGACAAGATTTTATGACTTGGATGATTGTAATCCAGCTGTTGGTGCCCTGGTGTGCCAGGTGCCCAAGTGTGTTGTGAATTTAGGAAGGTTATGGAGGCCCACATGGGTATGTCCACGTTGCCCAGTTCTCTGTCTGGGTATGGTACACACTCCAGCTGCCTTTGCCAATCTTCTACTCTTGCCTCCTGTAATCTGCCCTATAGCCTGTTACTGCTGAATGCCCTTTTTCCACAAGGCACATCTTTGGACTATCAAAATGCTTTAGCCTAAGCTTGTCCGATGTGTAGCCTGTGGGCTGCGTGTGGCCCAACACAAATTCGTAAACTTTCTTAAAACATTATAAGATTCTTGTGTGTATGTGTGTGTGTATTTTGTTTTTATTTGTTTGTTGGTTTGTTTTTTGTTTTTGCTCATCAGCTATCATTAGTTTTAGTGTATTTTTTATGTGTGGCCCAAGATAGTTCTTTTTCCAGTGGGCCCAGTAAAACCAAAAGGTTGGACACCTTTGTTTGAGCCCTTCTGCAACTTCTATTTGGCTAGTGGGAAACCTATAGAATCCAGTAGTAGAAGTGCAGTGCCTGACTGTATCCTCTATGTTGTTGCTCTGCCATTTTGACAGCTCCGTCCAGCCTCTTGCTTTCAGAATTCTCTAGTCTAGAACCAGTGTCTGTGTTCACGTATATCCTAAACTGCTGGGAATGTGTATCATGTTCTCCCAAGAACTCTGTCATTGCACTCAATTCTGGTAGCTAGACCAAAAATTGGATTAAGAGTTTCTTTATTTCAATATTTGCCAGCCATAGATTTGGATCTCAGTTTTCTCTTAAAGTTATCAGCAAGTCTGTCCCAGAGGTTTTCCTGGAGAACTCCTGCCTTTGTTGTCACCGGTTTGTAAAGCCCTACCATTCTCTGTTTATGAATTCACTTCTGTTTCTAATATGTTTTATTTTCAGTAGGCAGCAGGATCATGATAGGGATGCTATCTTTTAGTAAGTCTGCCATGGAAGTCTTATATTATTTAGAGTGTGAGTAGTTTATCATTTGTAGTTCTTATTTTTAGGAGCCTCTCACTTCAGCCAGATTTTGAGATAAAAGAAAACATACCATTATCCCCTACACTCAAAAGTGAATATAGAAAGAATGGCTGGTTTGGGTAGAGAAACTGCTTAGTTCATGGAGAGGTTTGCCCGTGAAGTACCCACTGCTTATGTAGAGGAAGATGTTCCATTTAGGAACTTGAATATAGGCAGTGGCTAACACTATGCCTGTAGAGTGAAAAGAAAAGCAGAACCATAGAATAGTAAGAGTAAGTAGAAGAAAAGGAGCCAGTGGAAGAGAAGGAATGATAGGAGAGATAATAGGAGAAACTGAAGAGGAAAGGGAGATGATTTCAAGAATGCTACTGGACTGCAGTTTCAAATGCCATAGTAAAGTCAGTTTAAAGGCAGACTAAAAAAATAAGGGTTTGCTGGAGATCTCGTTGCTTCCATTGGTCAAAAGTGGTCAAAAGGCTTGGATTTTAGGTCAAGGTGGCAAAGTAGGTAAATGCTGTGCTTATATCCTCACAAGCACATCAAAATAACAACTAAACTGCAGAACAACTATTATTGAGAATCACCTGAAGTCTAGCTAGATTAAAGCCCTACAACTAAGGACATACAGAAAAAGCCACCTTAAGACTGGTAGGAGGGGCAGAGATGCAGAATGGACTGGTCTCATACCCTCATGCGATCATTAAAAGTTGGGAGGGATCACTTGGCTGCGGAGGTCACCCCCGAGAGAAGTGCAGTGTTGCCCCAGGGAAGCCCCACACCAGGCTCCCCAGCACAGGATTTCAGTACTGAGGAGAGAAAGCCCCATAACTTCTGGTTGTGAAAACCAGAGGAGATTTTATGACTGAATGAGGCAGAGGGCAGCTACAGTCCCAGGTGCTCCGCTTAGAGGGACTGCGCATGTATTTTCCGGCGTATAAGACGACCCCCTAATTTTACAGTTAAAACATAGGTTTAGGCCTATATTTGCTGTATAAGACTACAGCCTCGGAAGTGGGGGGTAGTCTTATACAGCGAATATAGGCCTAAACCTATGTTTTAACTATAAAATTAGGGGGTCGTCTTATACACCTGGTCGTCTTATACGCCGGAAAATATGGTACTCACTGACAGGCCCACTCATTCTGAGCTCCCATGCTCGGGCAGCAGCTCAAAAGATGCCAGGGACCTACAGAGAGGAACCCATGTACCTAGCTTCACGGTAAGGGCTGGAGGGTCAGCTGTCTCTTGGATAGAGAAGTTGGTGGAAGCCATTGTTTCTTTGTTGAGCCCTCTGCTCACTTACCTTGAGGCCACCATATTTGAGTCTCCCATCAAATTGGTAAACACTGTTCACCCTGCTGTGGTGTTTCTGAGACCCTGCCTCAACTAACATGCAGGCCCACCCAAGCTGCTTCCAGAAGCTTTTCTGTACAAAAGGCTTGCCGTGGCTCATGCTATAGACCAGGGGTTCCCAACCTTTTTATACCCTAGGTCACATTCTAAAATATCGGTTGGGCGGCGGGCACCAGCTATTTCTAAAGATATTTATTATTGAACAAGAATTAAAAATAATAAAAATAATTTAAAAATAATAAATTTATTGTACAAATTATATACACACAAAAAACGTGTATACAAAACGTAATACAAAGTAAATAAAAAACACGTATAATAAAATCATTTAAAAAAACGTAAAAGAAAACATAAAAAGAACCAATCTGTCAGTGTGATCTTTGGCACTGCATTTCATTGGCCAGGGCCTCGTAATTAGAAGAGTATGACGACAACCCTGTTAGCAAACAATTATTAAGATGTTCATCGGTAAGTCGAGATCTATATCGTGATTTTATTAAATTCATGTTTGAAAACAAAGATTCGCATAAATACGTTGACCCGAAAAACGATTTGATTTTATATGCCGCTTTTTTAAAAAATGGGAACCTTTCTTTGTCGACTATGTTCCATAAGTCCTCTGATATTAAGGATTTTAGCAAAATATCGTTCTTAAGGTTCA
>PVKE010038253.1:0-15524 GCA_004027555.1 Craseonycteris thonglongyai
TACCTGGCCTCTGGGAAACGGACAGTTATGTTCACAGATGGTGAAAGTACAGCTCCCTGAAAATTCCGCCCTCTCTTTTCTATGCTGTCACAAGCTGCTTTGGCCAAAGCCTCTATCACTTTAAGACTTTGTTTTCAGATATAAGTCAGTTGCCAGTCCCTGAAAATGTCAATCCCCAGGAATGCATGTAAAGCTCTTAGAGTGGTTCTCTTGTAGTCTCATTCCATTTCAATGAGTGGAAATTTTCTCCCCCAGTCCCACATGAGCAGGAAAAACTCCAAGGCATTCTCACAATCCTCTTCAAAACTATACTCTCTACCACTTTCCTCTCAACCAATCCCCTAGTTTCTCTTTATAAGCCTTTGGGATAATTAATAAGCTAAGGGGCCTCATATCATGTTTTGGAAGTCCCCCTTTAGGAAATTCTATAAATACGGTGTCACCTCTCTTGAGAATATGCGATTCCTTTGCCTTCAGCTTTGGATTCGTATCCAAAACTGAAACATAACAAGTCCCCTTTTAATATCTGTTCCATAGGACTTCATCCACTACTACACTATGAGTTCCTTGACACCAGGAAATAAGTTTCACTCACTTTTATCCCCTCATGTGCCTAGCATAGTACCTAGTATAGGAAATGTACTCAAAACTTTTGTTGCCTCCCATTCATGATATTGGACTAGGCACATACATTGCTCACAATCCCACCTAGAGTCCATTAAAATAAAAGTACAATGGTAGATAAATCTCTAACAGCTAAGATAATGAGATGAAGGTGAATGGGTTGCCATCAAAAGAGATCTCACCACATTTCTGAAAGAAGGAAAGTGAATGTGAGCTAGATGGCAGATGAAACAGATAGACAAAAACATAGTTTAGAACATATTATGAGGAAGCAACAGAAGAGATAGGAGCCAGTCTACTTGGCAGAACCCTGGAGATACTCTGGGCTCTGAGTCAGCAAGTACTTAAGGAAACAGAAGTGATAAATGGAAATTAAATTAAGGGATTAATTGATGATTTGCGAAACAGAACAGCTGCATTAGTCTATAATAATAAATTAATTAAATAATTCCAAATTAAAGTGATTTTATCTGGAAAAAAATGCCTTGGATTAAGTTAAGACTTCTAGTTTGGATATTAGCTTCTCAGAAAAACACCTTTCTCACTGGGCATTAAGAGGATTTATAGCCAGATAGCCCATTCCCAGTGTGTTTCCCTCTAAAACAAAGCTTGCCAGGCTACCAACCCCTCTTGTCTTATCTCATAAAGACTTTCCTGTTAGAATTCCCAGCCAACCATCGAATAAGAGAACTACCTGATAAACATACCTGTTTTACCTGTAAAGCAGACCAGTAAGTTTAAAAATAAATTAATTAACAGTGTGACAACATGGATGAACCTAGAGGGTATTATGCTAAGTGACATAAGTCAGGCAGAGATAAACAAATACAATATGATTTAACTTATATGTTGAATCAAAAAAAATAAACAAACAAAATAGAAGCAGACTCATGGATACAGAGAGCAAAATGACAGTTACAGTAAGAAAGAGGGGTTGGGAATTGGGTAAAAGTGGTGAAGGGATTAAGAAGTACAAATTAATAGTTACAAAATAGTCATGGGGATGGAAAGTACAGCATAGGGAATATAGGCAGTACTATGGTAATAACTATGTATAGTGCCAGGTAGTAACTATGTATAGTACTAAATTAATTGGGAGGATGACTTCATAAATCATATATATGTCTCCACTATGCTATTCATCTGAAACTAATATAAAATAGTATTGAATGTCAACAATAACTTAAAAATAAAAGTACAAACTTCTAGTTATAAAATAAGTCATAAGGATGTATAGTGCAGCATAGAAAAAAGGCTACAAGTTTGTAACAACTAATATACAGTGATGGATGATTACTAAACTTATGTGGTGATCTAAAGTGGTGATCACGGGAAAGCCGGGACGGCTCAGCGGGTTGAGCGCTCGCTTTGAGGCCATGAGGACCGAGGATCGAATCCCGGCTCCGGCCCAGGCGGGACCCACGTGCTGAACTGGGGAGTTCCCACAGTTCGGTTCTCTGACTGTCTCTGTCTCTGTCTCTCTCTCTATCTGTCAAAAGTAAAATAGAAATAAATATGCACTGAAGATAAAATAATTACTCTCTATAAATATAAAAAAAAAAACAAACAAACAAACAAATAAAGTGGTGATCACTTTGTAAGGTATATAAATGTTGAATCACTATGATGTCCATCTGAAATTAATATAATATTACATTTCAACTATAATTAAAAATACAATTAATTAATTAAAAAATGAAATAAATGAAGAGGAGGTTGATATCACCATAAATGTCAGAAGAGGAAACTACAGTAATTCTTCCCTCCACAAAAGCAACTAAGAAGCTGGTAAAAATGTACCAGAATCAAGATTTTCAGAACTCTGGAACTTATTTATAAACTTTTTGTTTGTTTGTTTTTAATTTATTGGATGACATTAATTGATATCAATTACATTGTTTCCAGGTGTACAATTCTACATTACATTGTCTATACATTACATTATGTGATCACCATCCAGAATCAACTCACTTTCCATAACTGTATGTTTGATTCCCCCTCCCTACACCCCCCTCACCCATTTCTCCCACCCGCCTCCCCCCTTATCCTCAGATAACCACTAAATTATTGACTGTGTCCATGAGTCTTTATTTCTTTGTTCCTTTCAGTTTTATATTCCACCTATAAGTGAGGTCATATGTTTCTTGATTCCTTCATTCTGACTTATTTCGCTTAATAAGATGTTTTCAAGGTCCATTCATGTTGCCACAAACTGCTGTATTTCATCTTTACTTATTGCTGAGTAGTATTCCATTGTACAAATGTACCACAACTTCTTTATCCAGTCATCTATCAGAGGACACTTTGGTTGATTCCACAACTTGGCCACCGTGAGCAGTGTTGCAATGAACATTGGGGTACATATATCTCTGCGAATTAATGTTTTCAGGTTTTTTGGGTAGATACCCAGGAGAGGGATTGCTGGGTCATATGGCATTTCCATCCCTAGTTTTTTGAGGAATCTCCACACTGCCTTCCACAGTGGTTGTACCAAATTACATTCCCACCAGCAGTACATGAGGGTTCCTTTTTATCCACAGCCTCTCCAGCACTTGTTATTCCTTGTCTTGTTGATTATAGCCATTCTAACAGGTGTGAGGTGATATCTCATTGTGGTTTTAATTTGCATGGCCCTAATTACTACTGATCTTGAGCATTTTTTCATGTATCTGTTGGCTATTTGTACATCTTCAGGAGAGAAGTGCCTATTTAGGTCTTCTGCCCATTTTTTAATTGGATCATTTGTTTTTTTGTTGTTGAGTTGTATGAGTTCATTATATATTTTAGATATTAGCCCCTTATCAGAGGCATTGTTTGGAAATATTTTCTCCCATTCAGTTGGTTTCTTTTTTACTTTGTTGATGGTGTCCTTTGCTGTGTAGAAGCTTTTTAGTTTGATATAGTCCCAGTCATATATTTTTGCTTTTACTTCCCTCGCCTTTGGGGTCAAGTTCATAAAGTGCTCTCTGAGCCCAAGGTCTATAAGTTTAGTGCCAATGTCTTCTTCTATGCACTTTATAGTGTTCGATCCTATGTAAAGGTCCTTAATCCACTTTGAGTTAATTTTGGTATATGGTGACAGTTTACAGTTCAGATTCATTCTTTTGTATATGGTTTTCCAATTTTCCCAGCACCAATTACTAAAGAGGTGTTCTTTTCCCCACTGTATATTTTTTGCTACTTTATCAAATATTATCTGTTCATATATTTGTGGGTTTATTTCTGGGGTTTTTTATTCTGTTTCATTGGTCTGTATGTCCATTTCTCTGCCAATACCAAGCTGTTTCGATTATTGATGCCTTGTAGTATAAACTGAAGTGAGGGAGCGTGATGCCCCCAGCCTTATTATTGTTTTTGTTTTTTTTCCCGAAGGATTGCTTTGGCAATTTAGGGTCTTTTGTGCTTCCATATGAATCTGATAATTTATTTTATCTATTTCTTGAAGGAATGTCTGTGGGATTTTGATGGGAATCGCATTAAATCTGTATATTGCTTTGGGTAATATGGCCATTTTAACTACGTTGATTCTTCCAATCCATAAACATGGAATATCCTTCCATGTCTTTGTATCTTCTTCAATTTCTTTTAGTAGTGTCTTATAGTTTTCGGTACATAAGTCCTTCACGTTCCTTGTTAAGTTTATTTCTAAGTATTTTATTTTTGTTTTGATCACAAATGGTATAGTTTCTCTCATTTCTTTTTCTGAAGTTTCATTGTTTGAATACAAAAATGCTGTGGGTTTTTGTACATTGATTTTGTATCCTGCAACTTTGCTGTATTCATTTATTAATTCTAAGTTTTCTGGCAGAGTCTTTGGGGTTTTCTATATAAAGGATCATATTGTCTGCAAAAAAGAGACAGTTTAATTTCTTTGTTTCAAATTTGGATGCCTTTTATTTCTTTTTCCTGCTTAATGGCTCTGACTAGGACCTCCAGCACTATGTTGAATAGCAGTGGTGACAGGGCACATCCCTGTCCCGTTCCTAATTTTAGAAGAAAAGGTTTCAGTTTTTTCCTGTTCAGTATGACATTCGCTGAGGGTTAGTCTTATATGGCCTTTATTATGTTGAGGTACTTTCCTTCTATACCCATTTTATTAAGTGTTTTGATCATAAATGGCTGTTGTATCTTGTTGAATGCTTCTCCTGCATCAATTGATATCATCACATGGTTTTTATCTTTAATTTTGTTTAATTTTGTTTAATTGATTTGCGTATGTTGAACCATCCTTGTGCCCCTGGGATGAATCCCACTTGATCATGATGTATAATCTTTTTAATGCATTGTTGTATTCTATTTGCTAGTGTTTTGTTTAGGATTCTTCCATCAGTGTTCATAAGAGATATTAGTCTATAGTTCTCTTTGTTTGTGATGTCCTTGCCAGGCTTTGTTATTAGGGTAATGTTGGCCTCATAGAATGAGTTGGGAAGTATTGCTTCTTCAATGTTTTGGAAAAGGTTGAGGAGGATAGGTATTAGTTCCTTTTTGAATGCCTGGTAAAATTCGTTAGTGAGACCATCTGGTCCTGGACTCTTGCTTTTGGGAAGGTTTTGGATGATTGTTTCAATTACCTTACTGTTGATTCGTCTGTTTAAGTTATCCAGTTCTTGATTCAGTCTAGGTAGACTATATGTTTCCAAAAACTTGTCCATTTCTTCTAGGTTGCAAAATTTGGTGGCATATAGTCCTTCATGGTATTTTTGTATGATCCTTTGTATTTCTGTGGTATCAGTTGTAATTTCCCCTCTTTCATTTCTAATTCAGATTATTTGTGTTTTTTCTCTTTTTCCCTTGGTGAGTCTAACCAGGAGTTTGTCAATTTTATTAATTTTTTCAAAGAACTATCTCTTTGTTGTATGAATTTTTCTATTGTTTTTTATTCTCTATTTCATTTAGTTCTGTTTTAATTTTTGTGATTTCCTTCTTTCTGCTGGCTTTGGGTGTGTTTTTTCTTTTTTTTTTTTGTAGTTCTTAAAGATGTGATATTAGATTGTTTACTTGTGATTTTTCTTATTTCTTGAGAAAGGCCTGTAGTGATATAAATTTCTCTCTTATTACAGCTTTTGCTGCATCCCAGTAATTTTGGTATGTTTTGTTTTTGTTGTCATTTGTTTCAATGTATTTTTTAATTTCTTCTTTTATTTCTTCTTTGATTTCATTATTTTTTTAATAATATGTTGTTTAATCTCCATATATATGTGGTTTTTCCTGCTTTCTTTTTGTAGTTGATCTCCAATTTCAAAGCTTTGTAATCAGAGAATACACTTGGTATGATTTCGATCTTCTTAAATTTTCTGAGGCTAGTTTTGTGTCCCAGCATGTGCTCTATCCTTGAAAACATTCCATGTGCACCAGAAAAAAATGTATAGTCCTATATTTTAGGATGAAGTATCCTGTAAATGTCAATTATGTCCTGTGCTGTAATGCATCATTTAAAGCTGATGTTTCTTTGTTTGTTTTGTGTTTAGACTATCCAGTTCTTGATTCAGTGTTTAGACTATATGTTTCTAAAAACTTGTCCATTTCTTCTAGGTTGTAAAATTTGGTACTGTATAGCCTTCATAGTATTCTCGTACAATCTTTTGTATTTCTGTGGTATCAGTTGTAATTTCCCCTCTTTCATTTCTAATTTGGAATATTTGTGTATTTTCTCTTTTTTCTTTTGTGAGTCTAGCCAGGGGGTTGTCAATTTTATTAAATTTTTTGAAGAATCAGCTCTTTGTTGCATTAATTTTTCTATTGTTTTTCTATTCTCTATTTCATTTAGTTCTGCTTTAAGTTTTATTATTTCCTTCCTTCTGCTGCCTTCGGGTGTTTTTTGTTCTTCTTTTTCTAGTTCTCTAAGATGTGATATTAGGTTGTTTACATGTGATTTTCCTTGGTTCTTGAGATAGGCCTGTAGTGATGTAAATTTCCCTCTTATCACTGCTTTTGCTGCATCCCAGTGATTTTGGTATGTTGTGTTTTTGTCATTCATTTCTATGTATTTTTTAATCTCTTCTTTTATTTTTTCTTTGATCCAGTCATTTTTTTAATAACATGTTGTTTAATCTCTATGCATATGTGGTTATTCCTGCTTTGTTTTTGTAGTTGATTTCCAATTTCAAAGCTTTGTGATCAGAGTATACTGTTAGTATGATTTTAATCTTCTTAAATTTGCTAAGGCTAGATTTGTGTCCCAGCATATGGTCTATCCTTGACAATGTTTCATGTGCACCAGAAATGAATGTATAGTCATGTGTTGTAGGATGAAGTATCCTGTAAATGTCAACTATGTTCAATTGCTGTAATGTATCATTTAAAACAGATATTTCCATATTTATTTTCTGCTTGGGTGATCTGTCCATGTCTGTCAATGTGGTGTTTAAGTCCCCTACTATAATTGTGTTTTTCTCAGTTTCTTCTTTTAGGTTTGTTATAGTTGATCTGTAAATTTTGGTGCTTCTTGATTGCGGGCATTTTTTAATAAGTGTCATGTCTTCTTGTTGCATTGTCCCCTTTATCATTATAAAATGTCCATATTTGTCTCTTATTATATTTTTGATCCTGAAGTCTGTTTTGTCCAATATAAGTATGGCTACACCTGCTTTTCTCTGGTTGCGATTTGCTTGGAGTATTTTTTTCCACCCTTTCACTTTGAGTCTGTGTATGTCCTTGTGGCTGAGGTGTGTCTCTTGTAGGCAGCATAACATTGGTTTTTGTTCTCTAATTCAGTTTGCTATTCTGTGTGTTTTTATGGGTGAGTTCAGTCCATTTACATTTAAGATGATGATTGATTTATGAGGATGTTCTATAGCCATATTATATTTTGTTTTCTGGTAGCTCTTTTTTTATTGCTTCTTTGCTTTTTTAATCCCATCAGTTATTTTAGTTTGATGGTGTTTATGGTTGATTTTTCTGGGTTTTTTTTCTCTCTCTCTCTCTCTCTTTTTTTTGTTTTTTTGTTATGTGTCCCTGTTCTGAGTTGTTGTTGTTGTTGTTGTTGTTGTTGTTGTTGTTTATCCAGTGGTTACTATGAAGTTTATGTAAAAGAAAGTTCCATATATGCAGTGGTTCCTTTTATTAAGGACATTTCTTACCTCTATTTTTTTTTTAAGTTTAAACCTTTACTTCCTCCCCTCTTATGTTTTTGTTGTTCTAGTTTATCCCTATTTATTATTACTTTTTTTTTTGAGGTCCAATGGCCTCCTTCTGTATTTCTTGAAATACTGGCCTTGTGTTGAAGAATTCCTTCAGTGTCTATATGTCTGAAAAGGTCTTTATTCCTCCTTCAAATCTAAAGGATAACTCTGTTGGGTAGATGAGTCTTGGCTGGTAATTTCTCTCCTTTAATATTTTGAATACTTGATTCTGGTTTGTAGAGCTTTTGTTGAAAAATCTGATGATAGTCTGATGAGCTTTACTTTGTAGGTTAGGGTATTCTTTTTTCTGGCTGCTTTGAGGATTCTTTCTTTGTCTTTGACCTTTGACATCTTCAGTATAGTGTGCCTTGGAGAGGGTCTGCTAGGATTCAAATAGCTAGGGTTAGAGGTCCTATTTTCTTTTTGAATTTGAGGTTCCAGTTCTTGCCATAGATTTGGAAAGTCCCCATCTATGATTTGCTTGAGCAAATTTTCTGTGCCCATCTCATCCTCTGCTCACTCCTGAATACCTATTATTCTTATGTTATTATTTCTAATGGAGTCAGATAGTTCTTATAGAGATCTTTCATTTCTTTTAGCTCTTAGGTTTCTTCCTTCTTCTTTTTGTGATATTTGCAAATTTGTCTTTGATTTCACTCATTCTTTCTTCATTCTGGTGAGCTCTTCTTCCAATGCTAGCTATTTCATTTTTCATTTCTTTAATTGTGTTGTTTATCTCCAAAATTTCTGTTTGCTTTTTTCATAGATTCTACTTACTTCCTGAGAACACCTATCTCCCTTTGTGTAATCTTTCAATTTTCTTTGATCTCTTTGAGTGTTTTCAGAATTGCAGTCTTGAATTCTGTGTCATTTAGCTCATATGTTTCCATATTTTCAAGTTCCTTTTCTGTAAATTTTTATTTTTCTTTCTGAGCACCTTTGTTCACAAGGGTATTAATGCTGTTGGAGCATTTATTTCCTTGACATTAGGATTTTTCCCTCTGGTAGATGTGAAGAAATTGTTCTTTTACTTCCTAGCTGGTGTTGCAGCAGTATCTAGTAATATTTTATCTTGGTTATTTGGTTTTCTTACAATGGAAGACTTCCTAGAAGCTGGGCTTCTCTTTGACTCAGTTTCCCTGGTCTCTGCATGCCTCCTCTTTAGGAAGATATGGTGGGCAATGATATTTGTATCAGGTCCAGCCTGGCAGAACAAAGTTCCTGAGTTCAAGCGGTGGGAATGAAGACAGACTCAATAATCTGCCGACTGCCCCTCAATAGGGACAGCCCCAGACAGCTTTATTAGTTATCTTATATAGTATACATGTGCGTCATTATAAGAGAACATCAGACATTATTTATCTCAGCTAATCCTAGTCCAAGGGCATCTTTACCTCAAGCACATAGTCATTTCTTTGTTAGCACATAGCCATTTCTTTGTGAGCCTTTTTTCTTCTAGTTTCTAGCTTACTGGCTTTCTGTAACATTATGTTGCAAATTGTCAGCTCTCAAACCTTCACGCGAAGCAGCACATATGCATCTAGTTTCTATCCTTTCCCGGAGGTTGAGGGGGCTGAAGCCCTGCCATCAAAGCCTCCGAGAGCTTTCCCAGCCAAGCACATGACCAGCTCCCAACAGTATTCTATGCCTCTGAGATCCCACTGCAGTCAGAAGCTGCCACACCTGTGCTTCATTTTTGCTAGATTTCTCTACTGAAAGAAGAAGGAATGGTGGGGGCCGGGTTTGTTGGGAAAAGTACAGGTCTGTTTGCATCACAGGGTAATGGTGGCTTCCCTCTGATGTCTTCAGCTGGAAGAGTGGGGGCGGAGTTTGTTGGGAAAGACACAGGTCTGTTTTCTTCACAGGGTAATGGCGGCTTCCCTCTGATGGCTTCAATGGGAAGGGTGGGAGCAGGGTTTTTTGGGAAAAGCGCAGGTCTTTTTGCTTCACAGGGTAATGGCAGCCTCCCTCTGCTGACTTCAATGGGAATGGTGGGGGTGGGGTTTGTTGGGAAAGGTGCAGGTCTATTTGTGTCACAGGGTAATGGTAGTTTCCCAGCAGCAGCTTGCTGAAGGCAGGCTCTGGTTGGGGCTGAGTGGGCGAGCCCTGGGAGAGAGCAAAGGGAAACAGCCAGGCTCTGTCTCCAAGGCCCAGCAGTGCTCTGGCTTGGGCTCTACCTCACTGAGGACCACTCTGTGCCTCAACTACCAGCACACTCCCAGTGGCCATCATTCCAGCCACCAGAACACTCATCTCAGGCTCCAGTTGCCAGCCTTATGCTCGGAAGGCCCCCAGCTCTAGCCACCCAACCCCCGTGCCCGCAGCTGGATCCCATTCTGATCTCTGGCTGTTGCTGGTGCCTTGTTATGGCTGCCCTCGCCACACCATCCAGCTGATTCCCTGCTCCCCGCACTCCAATCAGGGCATTTGGCCAAAGTCAGTTGCACCTGCTTTTGCCATCCACCCTGCCTTCTGGCTGCCTGCACCTCCACCTTTGTCTGTTCTAGGACTCCAACCCACTCAGAGTCATTCGGCACCTGGACCTGGAACTGCACCCCCATGTTCCCACCTCAGTCAGTCTCTCCTCTGCTGGCCTCCAGGTCAGCCTCTGGGTCGGTCACAGGGTAGGTCTCCAGGTTGCATTCCACAGCATGTCTCCACAAAGCTACCTTACCTTCTTTCTCACTCACCTCCCTTTCTCCAGATGTAGAATTTTTTGTTTGTTTTGTTTTTTGCAATGAGTGGATCCCTCAACCGAGGCTATGTGTTGCTTAAGGATTCTCTGGTTGGAGTTTGGTTGTTTAATTTGTTATTCTTTCCAGGAGTGGTTTCAAGAGCTCCTCTCATGCTGCCATCTTCATAACGATCTTCTGTTTTATTTTGTTGTTTTGGCTCATGTGTGTGTGTGTGTGTGTGTGTGTGTGCATGCACATGGTTGTGTTTTCTTATTAACTGCCAATACATGTAGAATGATCTTGAGCCACTGCTTTTTCTTTCTTTTTTTTTAATTGTTTTTCACAGAGAGATACAGAGACAGAGACAGAGAGAAGGGAGAGGGCCCAGAACAGTCTCCATAGTTGCACATCATTTGTTTTTCCACATAGTTTCATTCCACAGGTGAGAGTGGGGCTGCACAGGGCGGGAACTGGGCTGGAGTTTCACCATGGTGAGAACTGAACTGGGGGCACTCCCCAGTTCAGCATATGGGTCCACACGGGCAGGGGCCGGGATTCGATCCTCGGTCCCCGGGGCTGCAAAATGAGCACTTAACCCACTGAGCCATCCCGGCTTCCCCTGCTTTTTCTTTTTTGTAAGGAAAAGCATAGTGCTGCTGTGTTGTATATTTTCAATATGTATTGACTCATTTTTATTTAATATTTTATACTTTTTGTTAAATTACAGTTGACATGCAATATATTAGTTTCAAATGTACTACACAGTGAGTACATATTTGTATAACTTATAAGGTGATCACCCCAATAAATCTAGTGCTTATTTGACACCATAAATAGTTATTACAATATTATTGACTGTATTTCTTATGCTATACCCTAAATCCCCATGACTACTATATAACAATCAATTTGTACTTCTTAATCCCATCTCCCTTTTCACCCACCTTAATCCCCCTTTGCTCTGGCTACCCTCAAAATGTTCTCTGTATTTATGAGTTTCTCTTTTATTTGTTAATTTATCTTTTTCTTCAGATACTACATATAAGTGAAATAATATGGCATTTGTCTTTCTATGTCTGAGTTACTCCGTTCAACATAATAACTTCTAGGTCCATTCATGTTGATGCAAATGGAAAGATCTCATTTTTTAAAGTTGAGTAGCATTTAACTGTATGTATGTTCCACCTCTTTTTTAACCATTCATCCATTGATGAATACTCAGCTGCCTCCACATTTTAGCCAAACCACTGTGGAGATACACACACACACACCATATATATACACACACATATTATATATATTTCCAAGACGAGCATCTATTGTTTTAAAAAAGAAAACATTATAAAATAATTCTGAATTTGTGTTTGATGTAGATTGAGTGTAGTGTTGAAAAATATTGGATTTTGTTTTGTATTTTTAGTTTTGTTTTTTGCTTGTGTGTGTGAGTGTGTGTGTGTGTATGCTTGGGTTTTCTTTCCTTTAACTGACAATCCATGTTGAGTGGTCTTTGACCACTGCTTTTTTCCTTTGTAAGGCAATACATAGTGCTTCTGTGTATGTATATTTTGTATGTGTATTTGCTAATTTTAATTTTTTAATATGTTTTTCAATTACAGTTGACATACCATATTATATTAGTCTCAGGTGCACAACATAGTGAGTAGACATTTGTATAACTTATGAGGTTATTACCCCAATAAACATAATGCCCATTTGGTACCATACACATTTATTATACTATTATTGACTATAATCCTATGCTATACTTTACAACCCAATGAGTACTGTGTGACAACCAATTTGTACTTCCTAATTTCTTCCAATTTTTCACCCAACCTCCCAACTTCCCTCCCATCTAGCAAACCTCAAAATGTTCTCATTATCTATGAATTTGTTTCTGTTTTATTTGTTTTTTTCTTTAAAAAATTGTTTTGTTTTGTTTTTTTGACAGAGACAGACAGAGACAGACAGAGATAAAGGGGAGGGTCCAGAGCAGTCTCCATAGTTGACAGCATTAGTTTTCCATATAGTTTCACTCCACAGGTGGGTGCGGGACTGCACAGGGCAGGAACTGGGCCAAGAGCCTCTCGAATAGGCCCAAGTAAGAACTGAACTAGGGGCACACTCCAGTTCAGCATATGGGTCCACATAGGCTGGGCCAGGGATTTGATCCTTGGGCTCTGGGGCTGCAAAGCGAGTGCTTAACCTGCTGAGCCATCCAGCTTTCCCTGCTTTTTGTTTGTTTGTTTTTTGATTCTACATGTAAGTGAAATCACATTGCATCTGTCTTTCTCTGTCTTACATACTTAACTAAGCACAGTTCTCTCCAGGTCTATCCTTGCCACCATAGACAGCTGGGACTCATTCCAATCCATGGCCAAGTAATGTTTCATTGTATATTTGTACCACATCCCCTTTATCCATTCAACCATCACTGGACACCCAGGCTACCTCCACATCTTGGATGTTATAAGCAATGCTGAAATGAACATACGGATGCACCCATCCCCTCAAAGTATCATTTTGGGTTCCTTCAGATAAATACTCAATAGTGCAATTACAGAGTCCTTCTTTGTCTCTTACTACAGGCTTGTTTTTTTTTCTTTGTTTTTTATAGTTTTATCTGAATATATATTTATTAAGTAATTATTAGAGGTCATCACATCATCTAACTATGTACAGCTTTGCAAGAGAAGAAATCATAATTTATTTTCTGACCAATTTAAAGTATGAAATGATTGCATTGTACATAGATGAAAAAGATGATGATGATTTTTATAGGAATTATTTCAGGCTGCACTGTGAGTGAGCTTATATGTGTATATGTGAATCACCTGGAATCATAGTATCAATAATTTTTTTGGTATAAGTATTGCTACCCCAGCTTTTTTTAGGTCCATTTTAATGAAATATTTTTTCCATCCCTTTACTTTCAGTCTGTGTGTTTCTTTCCATCTGAAGTGAACAGCCTATATAAGGGTCTTATTTTCTTATTCATTCAGCCTCCCTATGTCATTTTGTTGGATGGAACATTTAATCTATTTACATATAAAACTGAAAGTAACAAAGAAACAAAGCCTCATGGACACAGTCACTAGTAAAGTAAATGTTGATAGAAATGTAGTTATTGCCATTTTATTATTAATACTACTGATATTTTATTCATGTATTTATTTTTTCCCTTTTAATTTTTTTAAGATTTTATTTTATTATTTGATAGGTGAGAGAGACGAGAGAGAGAGAGAGAGAGAGAGAGAGAGAGAGAGAGAGAAGGGAGGGCCCAGAGCAGTCTGCATGGTTATACATCATTGGTTGTAACATAGTTTCTTTCATTTCACACAGGTGGATTTGGGGCTGCATGAGGTGGGAACCAAACATGGGGCCTTCATCATGGGAGACAAGAACCTTTGTTACTATTCTGGTGGTTACCAGTTGTACCACAGTTTAACATATGGGTTTGCACGTGCCAGGGCCAAGATTAGATCCCCAGACATCACGATTGCAAGACAAGTGCTCAACCTGCTGAGAGCTTTCCCGGCATCTCCTGTCTTTTCTTAAAGTAGTACCTTGAACTTTTTTTTTTTTTTTCCGTAATACTGTCATGGCAGTAATGGATTTCTCTACTTTTTTCTTGTCTGGAAAGCTCTTTATCTCTCCTTCAATTTTAAATGCTAGTCTTACTGGGTAAAGTATTCTTGGTTATAGGCCCTTGCTTTCCATCCCTTTGAATATTTCTTGCCAGTCCCTTCTGGCCTTTAAAATATCTGTTTAGAATTCATCTCATGGTTTTATAAAAGCCCCCTTGTAAGTAACTAGTTATCTTTTTCTTGCTGCTTTTAGGAGTTTGTCATTGTCTTTAACTTTTGCCATTTTAGTTATCATACACTGTGTCTTGGTATGGGCCTGTTTGGGTTTATCTTGTTTGGGAGTCTCTGCACTTCCTGGGCTTGTATATTTATTTCCTCTATCAAGTTAGGAAAGTTTTCAGTCATTATTTCTTCAAAAACATTCTCGATTCCTTGCTCCTGCTCTTCTCTTTCTGGTACTCCTATGATGAGAATGTTAAACTTGATGTTGTCCTATTGGCTCCTTAAACTACTTTTGCTTCCTTTTAATTTTTATTGTTCCAATTGGATGTTTTCTGGTCCCTTTTCTTCTATGTCGCTGGTTCAGTCTTCTGCTTCATCAAATCTGCTCTTGATGCCTTCTAGTGTATTCTTCATTTCAGTAATTTTATTCTTTATTTCTAGTAGGTTATTACACTTTCTGTGTCTTTCTTTATACTTACTATCTCTTTGTTGAAGTTTTCACTAAGTTCCTTGCACATTCTTATGACTAATGTTTTTAACTCTGTCTCTGGTACTATGATTGGCTCCATTTCACCTATGTTATTTCTGGAGACTTCTCTTCTTCTTTAATTTGAGATATGTTTCTTTGATTTCTCATTCTGGCTGCCTGTCTCTGTTTGCTTCTATGTGTTAGATAGATCTCTTATGTTTCTCTTTTTTTTTCCAGGTGTCCTTATGTAGTAAATGTCCTGTGTGGTCCAGTGGTGCAGCATCTCTGATCACCTGTGCATGTGTTCCAGGAGTATACTTTGTGTGTTGTATGTATTCTTCTATTGTAGTTGAGCCTTTAGTTGCTTTTGGAGTATCAGTGGGTGGATGGACTCTCAAGCTGACTGGCTATGAGAATTGGCTATGCCCACAGCATATGAGCTGCTATGTGTAGGCTGACCCCTCAGAGAAGGATTTGCCTGAGTGGGCTCTTATGCCAGTTGAGACCACGATTTCAATGTGCTGCTTGTGGCACTAATCAGGTAGTACTCTGATATGGTCTGAGGCTGGTCTTTGGGTGTGTTGTTTCTGGTGCTTCTGGGAGGGGCTTCTATGCAGGCCAATTTCAGCCTTGCCTGTGACCAGCTCAGAGCTACCTTGTAGGAGCTGCAAAGCTATATGCAATTGGTTGCTTCCTATGTTGGACCTGAAGGTGTGGGTTGGGGGAGAGGGGGCACACTGTGAATCAAATTTGGCTGCCACTAGTATTGCACCTTGGGCAGCTTAGCAAAAATCCCAGATCTTTTCTAGGCCTGTTCCCACCAGCT
>PVKE010038254.1:0-15508 GCA_004027555.1 Craseonycteris thonglongyai
GGGGCGGGTAATTTCACAAAGATTTTGATTCCACATTCATGGGGGGGGGGGTAATTTCACAAAGATGTAATTCACTGTAGGGTCACCCTAAAGTGAGCTGACTAAAATATCTAAAAAAATGTTTTTGTTTTTTTTATTTTTTTTTATTTTATAATAATAGAAAGCATAATAAGCATTGAGACACACACACACACACACACATACACACATTCAACAATGACAACAGATTTGCTGTTTGATGTGAATATCACAACATTACAGAGCTTGCAATTTGGTAGTAATACAACTCTGAAGATATCAGATATAAAGTGATATTACCTGCAGAAGGTTAACTAGTGCAAGCTCAGCCAAGAGATCCTGGGGTATCTACCACCATTCTACAAAAGGCCCTTTATTTTTAAAATATTTTTCTCAAACTGTGGTTCAATTTATTACCATTTCTTATACACACAAAAAGATGTTTAAAAATTCTAAAGTATACTTGAAATTAGGGTATATGGTTACAGTTACATGGAAAATAAAAATATTTTAAAATTATAAGTATAAAGAGAAAGAAAAATAAAATCAACTATAATTATTGTCATATTTTTAATGAACTAGTTCTTTTGATGAAAGATATGGCTAAATAAAGCTAAGGAAGGGTGAAAGATATAATGTTATAGATGAGTTTTGGGAATTTTGATTAAATGCACTTGGGAAATATATTTAAAGTTCTCAATTTATTATAAAAATATTAGGTATTATAATTCAGTTGCATTTAAATGTGCATTATAAGTTAAATTACATCCCAGTTAATATTGCATTCCTTTTCAGGTACATTTTCAACAGATAAAAGGGAAATATTTCAAAATTTAACTCAAAGTTATATGTGATCTGATTCTACGATAAGATGACAGATTATGTTAACCCACTTTTATAGCTTTAAATTTGCAAAGCTCTTTCTGAAGTTATATACTGATTAGATTACACCGACATTCAGCAAGGTTAAAATGAAAATATACATATTAGATAAGAGGGTCACTCAACAAGGATTGCTTGCTAAATTTTATGTCCCCAGACAGCCATCAGGCAGCCAGCAGAAAAATGCATTTTGAAACCATGAAGTCTTCAGTTTTTATCTCTGATATTACATGGAGATTCGACAGATGGGAGCCCAGCAGCAGACATGCAAAGTGGATGCCAAATGAGGCACATATACATAGCAGAGTGGTGTCCCACCCAGGTGGTCACCCTCTCCTTTCCAGAACCTTTAACATGCCTCATGCCAAACTTGACGATGCTGTAGCGATATTGACACGTTCTTCAGTCATTGGTGACTATCAGTGGGCTCTTGGCTCTCCGCATAAGGCACTTTTGCAGGCTCTCTGCTCTGTACATATGTCCTCGTTGGCAGCCAGTTGGCATGGCTGCTGATGTGTCTCTATCTGTCAGATCTTCTCATCACTTTTGGGACGGAGATAGACGATATGAGTATGTCAGCAAGAAAGTTACCATTGGCGGTAGAAAGGCTTCCAGGGAAATAAAAATTAGAAGATATTTTAGGAGCAACCAGACAAATTATCTTTATTATCTAAACTGAAGATCTACTTCTCTTTTGGAATACTGAAAAATCCAATTAAAATAGGAAAAATTTTGTGACAATATGAGCAAGGACTTCGAATAGTCTTGATAGTTAATGAATAAAACATACTTTGTGCAATTGAGCCACAGAGTATGAATCACATTTACAGAGAACTAGAACCTTGGCTGATACTGCTTTTTGAGCACAATATCAGCCAGGATATTAAAAACAAACAAACAAACATACATACACACACACACACAAACTTAATAACCACCCATTGTAATTGATTAAAATTACAATAGTAGATTATTACATGAAACAGAATCAAGCAGATTTTCTAAATGTATATTGTAATCAGTTTGCATACATTTTTAGAATTATGCGTATATTTCTACCTTTATATGCATACATGTCTATACTTCCTATTTGTCCTACACATTGCCCAGGTAATGAAAAGAATCCAAATAATTTTGCTTCCAATTTTTTAGTAACTTTGAAATAATTTTGATCTGGTTCTATTTTAAATTAACTTCCCTATCTTCATTTTAGTGATGTTCTCTTTAATTCTTACATTTACTTACTCATCCTTTCATACCAATAAATATTTAATGAACTTATCACCTGTCCAACCCTTTGTACAGTTTCTCTGTTTCCTAGTCAATTTCATGAAATCACTATCCACTCACTTACTCACTCACACATGACAAAAACTTGAGAATCATTCTTGATTTTTTTCTTTTACTAACCTCTTACAAACTTAGTCCTGAATTTTCTGAATTCTATTTCTTAAATACTACAGATTGATCACCCTATTTTCAATGCCAGGAGCAGTATTCCATTTTTATGTATTCAAGTAATTATGAAAAGGACAGTATAACCTAGATTTTGTGAGATCATATCAATATCACTCTGTTTAATGATAGTAAGGGTGTGTGTTTCACAAAGAGGGTAAATATTATAACTTTTAATTACCTGGAGGAGATTGATTATGGAATTGTAAGAATAAAGGGTAAGAAAAATGTGGGAAGGAATTTTTCCTCTTGCATCTGAGTAGTGGTGGTAGACAACGATGTCTCATTTTTAGATGTGCAAAATTATCAAAATGCTCTTTTTAAAAGTAAACATCTTATTTCACTGACACCCCCAGATTAAAAATAGAAACTTTAAACCTTGGCTTTTCTGCAGTGGTCTTGACAGCACAGAAATAGCAAAAGTACAGCCTGAATCCAGGAAACGTCACTGAGCTGTTATGCATCAAAAGGGTTTATTTGAGTTCGAGTTTGAAGGGTGAAAATAGAAAGAAAAGAAAAGAATAATAATCACTTAAGAATCCTAGGGCACAATGAGAGAAAGGGGGGCTTGGAGGAAGACTGCACTTCATATGTTCCTACTCAAGAACCAGTTGAGGATTCCGACATAAGTTCATTGTCAAGTCCTATGTGATGACAGCGTAATTTAATGGTTACAAACATGGGATGTGGGGGTAAACGTTATGGGTTTGCATTTGGATCTTCCTGGTCTTCAGTGAATCATTTACCTTTTCTAGGTCTCAGTTTTTCACATAAAAATAAAGATCGTAATAATGATAGTTACCCATCTTGTGATGGTAGGGTCAAGTTGAAATGAAATAACACTCATCAGCATTTAGAATAGTGCTGGCCATCAAGCGAGTGACAAAGAGATGGGAGATGGTAGCTATGATTGAAATCCAGACCAATAACTGAAGGTCAGCTTTACTGATTTTACTTCTGCCTGGACCTGCCCCAAGGTTGCCCTCTCTGACCCATCCTCCACCATTGCTAGAGAATTACCAGAACGCGCTCCTTAAAACCAGAATTGACCATGCCATTCCCCAAGTTAGCTTTCTTCGGGTACCTTTATAGCATCTCAAGCTTTCTCACCAGGAATGTGAGGAGTGTGACCATATAAGTTAGTGTCTAAGCTTAGTGGAAGTCTGCACTATTAATAACTATGCTGGGCTATAGGCATATCTTGGGTCTATCCCAGGCAAACAGGATCATATAGTTACTATGGATATGAAGTCTCTGTGGTCTGATCTCCAAGAACACAGGTTAGTTTCTTGGTTCTCTGCTGCAGCCACCCAGACACATTGGCAGTCCTTAAATTGTCGTGTTTCTCTGTGCCTTTGAATATGCACCATTAACAACCTGCCCTCTCTTCTCTTCATTGTTTTACCAAATTTATGCCTGTTGTTTTACGCTGTGCTGGGTTTGAGGAATTCCTCTGGATTTATAAATTCTGAGTCATTCGTGTATCTCTGTGTAATATTGTGTGGGCTTACCTTCCTCATTACAGTAATAAAAACTGAAGACAGCTGTCAGATAAATAATGTCTTTTATTCAGGCACACATGTATCAGAATAGGTACTTCATAGGTGCTTTCTCTGAAACATTTGCAAAGTATGTGAGTATATATGGTTACAGGATGTAAAGTAGAGCACAGGGAATACAGCCAATAGGTATCAGATGGGTAATAGACTTACTGGGATTATTACTCTGTGTAGTGTGTAAATGTATGATTATTATGGTGTTTTGTACACCTAAAACAAATTTTTAAAGCACATTGAAATTTAAAATATAACAAAATGAAATAAAAATAAGGATAGTGGTTCCTTCTGGGATTGGATAAGAGGGGTGATATAGGAGGACAACAGAATGCTTTTAAAATCTATGAATCAGGATCTAAAAGTGAAAACATAGAACCCCTTCAAGTATTTGCATCCAAAGAAAAGTAATCAGCAATTCTGACAGAGGTGCTAAAAGAACTGAGACGCCAAATAGGACAGAATGAGATAAGCCCAGAATTAGCAAAAGCAGGAATTCATTATCATCTCCTAGCTAAAGAGAGCAAAGCAAGAAGCGATATTGCCAAAGGCCAAACTGAAAGGACCTCTGAAAGGCCTGTGGAGGATACACAGTCCCTTCCAGGAAAGCCACCAACATGTGGGCAGGGTCGTCAGGGGCCCCAGAAGATACCCTAGCTCCCACCTTCCCCCTGCCTTCTAATCTCCCACCATGGTTCCTGCTGGCCTGACACAGTTGGAAGCAAACTAGGGTCATGTCACCCCCACTGGGCCCTCTGTCCTCTGACACAGAGCGCAGTGGATCTGAGGGTCCACAGGCCCAGAACAGGCTTGTCAGAATGCAGGGTTCCATTTCTTAAAGGAGTAGTGAGTACCTGCGTGTCCATTTTCCCATTATTCTATTTAAAGATTTATTTTTTTTGCTTTTTAACAGAGAGAGAGAGAGAGAGAGAGAGAGAGAGAGAGAGACAGACAGACAGAGAGAAGGGGGAGGGCCCAGAGCAGTCTCCATAGTTGACAGCATTAGTTTTCCATATAGTTTTACTCCACAGGTGGACACAGGGCTGCGCAGGGCAGAAACTGGGCCAGGAGCCTCCCGCATAGGCCCCGGCAAGAACTGAACTGGGGGCATCACCCCAGCTCAGCATATGGGTCCACATGGGCTGGGCCAGGGATTCTATCCTCGGGCTCTAGGGCTGCAAAGCTGGAGCTTAACCTGCTGAGCCATCCCCGCTTCCCCTTCCCATTATTCTTTAAACCAAATATTTACATTTTTATTTCAGGTACATTAGAGTTTGTGCTATTTGTTTCATTCTTCTCCAGCATAGAAAGACATATTTTGCTTAGCAGATTGTATCAGGAATTTTGGTACACTGCAGAACATATATGAGATGTCCAGACTGAATAATTTTTAAATGGTAAGATCTTTGAAATTCTAGTTTCCACAACAATAAAATGGACATCAATAAGACCTACTTTGAAAAATTATTTCAAGTCCTAAGATTTACAGTACACATCGGAGGCCCTACACCATGCCTAACCTCAGCTAAAGTGAGTGGTCAGGCCTTTTTCCTCATAGAGCTGTGACCAACCTGGTGAAGCTTTTTCTGATTTTAGGAGTTAACAAGAAAAGACTCAATAATTATACATTTTCTTCATAGTTTTAAGGAAGGTAATTAACATGCTTTCATGAATTTTTACTATTGTGTTCATGCTTTGCTACTGGCATATTCAGAAGCAGAAGCCAACACTGGGAATTATTGCAAAAAAAAAAGAAAAAAAGGAAAGAAAAAAGATGTCACAGTTAAGGTACCCATTGTTCCCAGAGATTCATGGAGAAAATATGCTCAGTACGAGAGGGCGATTGGCCAACCCTCCCCAAAGAAAAGGTTTAAAATATAGCAATAGAGATTTAAAATGACTGCCTATAAACAGTGGCAGGAATGTGTAGTTTATCGAGGACTGAAATAATCCCACAGCAGTGCAGTGAATTTTCATTGATATATAAGTGGCTGCCTATTATTTGCAACAATGAAGAGGACTAATTTAACACAAGAATGTTGCAGGAAAGGCAATGCTGGGTCAATAATAGGTCCTTCTCTGCTGGAATTCACACACGTGGGTAGGGGAAACAGGATGGTTTCAAGGTGAACGGCAGAAGGCAGAATGAGATGTCCGTTCACCGCATGGCATCTTTGCTTAGAAGTCTATTACACGGAGGTGCCAAGGAGCTGATTCAGTGACCTACTGTGTGAGCGAAGCAATGTGACTCCAACTCGACAAAGTACAAAAGGTAAAGACTAAGCTGACAGACCTCAGGGATCCCCATGGCTGACTGTTACCTTCAAAGTGGCCTTGGCAGAAGATGAAAGTGGCCCCTGGCACACAGAGCTGCAGGTGCACCGGGCGAACTTGGGTACTGAGCAGCAGGGGAAGGAAGCATGTGCCCATCACTGGAATCCGATTTGTTAAAGGAAACAGTACGTTCTGTGAAACTATTCACTCTGATTTCAACATTAGTGGTTGCCTTAGCAACACTTGAATCCCATGAGGCTCACCCACACATAGTGCTAATTTCAATTCATAGACACCCGTACAGACGAGGAATGCAAACAGTAACTTCAGCATCCCATTTGGCAGGCCTCTCCTCGGAAATGAGATTTCCCTTTGCAGATAAAAATATTCCAATAATAACTCCCATTTATCAATATGTCCTACACACCCGATGATACACTGCCAACTTTACATTTGATTTCATTCGATGGTAATAGCCAGCTTGCAAGGTCAGCAATAGTATTCCCATTTTCCAGATGAAAAATGACCTCCATAAATACTCTCAAGTTCACTCAGTGGCAGTTGGAGGATTTTAACTCAGATTTGGCTGACTACAAAATTTAATGTTCTTTTAGCATCTGTAACTTTTTAAAAGACTCATACAATGTTTTTAAAACCAGAAAATACCTTGGGGATTATTGCACAATGTCCTTATTTAGAGTGGAAGAAAGAAACTAGAAATTCAAGAAGACCAAGAGAGCTACTGGGGATGATTTGGCCAGAATTGAGGCTAGAATTCAAATTTCAGGACTATTTCAGCACTTCTTTGCTGAAAGCCACCTCTAAGTCATCTCGACTGGGATATTCTCAATATTAAACGGCATTATACTCATTTTTGCACGCACACACATATATGTATATGTAGATAAACATAGGTAAAATCAAAGTAGAAGTAAAAACTGGGAGAATTCCTGTATGATGTTGAGACAGCACAATAAGAGTTTAACATCCTTAAACCAACACATTAAAGGTGACCGATTTATGCAGGATCGTCCTAGCTGCTCATGTTGTAAAGGTCCCTCACAGGATTTTCTCTGTGTGGTGCAAGGACTCACATTTATAAGGTAGTCCATCTGTGTCTGCGGCAGTCATGTTGAAGGTGACAGAAATATGAGTCAAATGGCACATTCACTTTGCCCCTGGGTTTTCACAGAAGGTAAGGACTAGTCCAAAACAAAATTGAACAGAGAGGGCTATTGATGGTGCTTCTTACTAAACTCTTGTCTGTGCCAGTGCCTGTCTTTTATGGGCTCAGACTCCTGTCCCAAATCACCAGATTGCCAGTGCCACCATACTGTCAACCTTGTACTGTCTGTCATCTACATATTTAAACTCCTCTGCCTTGGAATACAATTAAGACCTGACTTACTCCACAGTCCTACCTCATGCTCCTAAATGACCTTTCATTCTTCCTCCTGCTATTCTTAGCACACTTACCATTTCCTTAATGACCTCAGGAAGTTGTTGAAAATAGGATATTTCTGGGTAATTCTGAAGCAAAACCATGGAGGCAATCTTTACATTAAATTCCTTGTGCATTTTGTGGTACATTTTTCTTTTCCCAATCCACCCCCTGCCTATAAAGTCTTTGTGCGTCATTGTATGTGTAAGTTATCTTGCAAATATATTAATCCACTTGTGGTTTCAGGCTCATAACACTTTGTTAGGTGGTTGACCAAGATAGGAGAACCAGAGCCCCAAAGTGGAGGAATGTGTCTAAAGGCAGAAAACTTGGAAAGGATGCCTTTGAACTGAGAGAAACTGGTTCTTGCTCACAAAGTTATTGAGTTGGTCAAGACTTAGTGATCTGCTAAGCTATAGACATTCACTATGTGTTTACCATGTGCCAAATACTGAAGTAAGTACCAGAAATTTAAGATAAAAATGAATAGAAATAGTATTAACCTTAAAGAAATCTATAATGTAGGTAGAGAGACGACACATATGTTCTTTACAACTATTTGTAATAACTGTTTTGAAGAGAGGGCAATTTGATGAAAAGATGGGCTTAAATACAGATCACTCAGCATTTGAACATCGCCCTTGCCACTTACTAGCTGTGTGGGCCCCAGCAAGTCACTTAACCTCCCCAGGCTTCCATTTATTTATCTCAGAACTTTAGAATATAGATGTCTGAGGTCTGACAATGAAGTTCATGGATTTGCCACTGTGTGCTTACCGTATTTTCTGGCATATAAGACGACCAGGCGTATAAGACGACCCCCTAATTTTACAGTTAAAACATAGGTTTAGGCCTATATTCGCTGTATAAGACTACAGCCTTGGAAGTGGGGGGTAGTCTTATACAGTGAATATAGGCCTAAACCTGTTTTAACTGTAAAATTAGGGGGTCGTCTTATACGCCCGGTCGTCTTATATGCTGGAAAATACGGTATGTTGGCAGCACCATACAAGCAATTTGGTGAGGTTTCATAACCTTGGTACATCAGTGTCTCACAGCTGTGTTCATGTCAATGTGTGGTGGTGCTTTGCTGAATGGAGTTCATTGTTGTGTGTGTGTGTGTGTATATATATATGTGTGTATATATATATATATATAATTATAGATGACAGTCAATACTATTATATATTATTTTCAGGTGTGCAGAGCAGTGGTTAGGCATTTATGTAATATATGAAGTGATCCCCCATAAAATCTAGTACCCATCTGATGTCGTACATATTTATAACATTATTGACTATATTTCCTGCACTGTATGTCCTGAGTGGAGTCCTTCTCCTGTGCATCTGGCTGGTGGGCTCTACCCTTATTGTGTTGTGCCCTCCCCCAAATGGCCAAATCTGAACCTGATTGGCCTGATAAGCTGCCCTTACTCCACCCTGCTGACTCACTGGAATCCCATAGTACCGTCTAGGTCCATTTATGTTACTACAAATGGTAAGATTCCATTCATTTAATGGCAGGTAATACTCCATTGTATAAATGTACCGTAATTTCTTTGTCTAGTCCTCTATTGATGGGTATTTCGATTGTCTCCATCAGGGAACAGGTGTACCAGTTAGTCCACATCCTAGCCAATACTTGGTTGTATTGAGTATTAAAGATTCAAATGAGAATATAATCTACAAAATAAATATAAAAAATAAATTTTTATACTTTTTTTGCAGTAGAATATTCTTCTGTTAATACTTTTTGCCAATCATGAAGCAAATGTAAGCATTTCTATAGTATCTATGTATAAAACTCTTGTGTATTTGTAGATGACTCCTATAAATTATTAAAGTCAACTTTTCCTTTTCTAGAGGTTGGGTAGTTTGTGAAAAGTGGCTAGTTAGAGAATAAGAAGATGCAAATTTGTCTCTGTCTGTATCTCATGTTTTATTAAGGCCTCAAGATGAAGAGAAAGAAACAATAAGGGACAAATCATTCCAAAGTGGTTACTAGACAACTTAGTCATAACTCGCTGAGATGTTTCAAACAGATTTTATAACTTTTAGCCCAATAGCCACTTGAGGGAATAATGTGTTGTGATTGAAGAGCTTAAGAAGAATAGTTTTTGGAGAGATTCATTGCACTTCAGTAGTATTTTCTCCACTCAGAGGGAAAGGGAATAAAGAGCTTTGTTTCTCTCACTTCTAGCTGAATCTGAGCAGCTTCAATGGCAGACTATAGAGCACTTGAATTGGGCCCCCTGTATCTTTAGGCACAAGGGATGGCCCCAGGTTCATTCTCAGAAAACTGTGAAGGCAGAGGCTGTGGCTGGATAGTTGCTCTGATAGGATAGTAGAGAGATGTGCTGTGCTGGAAGTCACCTCTGCTTCAACTGCTTGTCAAATCAGGGGATCTAGGTGCCGCAAGTGCACTTGAGAGAAAGCTTTGTGTGAGAAGGTTTGACTGCAAGGACAATGGGACCTGGAGGGAGGGCTTGAGGTGAGTGAAACACCGGAGGTTGAAGAGGAAAATGCAAGCAACACAATAAAGACAGTCATTGCCATGTCTCATGAGCAACATTCGGAGGTCCTAGGGTGTGTGAATAAAGAGTGGGGTTGTGTCTTCCAAGGAATCTACAGGGGAAGTTCGCAAATCAAAGATTTATTTTTTAACGTGAGCCAAGATTAGAGAGCACTGGTTCCAGATTTCTGAAATACTGTAGAGTAAGACATTTTCTGCTCCTTCCCTAATGTTCCCTCTTCCCAACTCCTAGAGGAGATGAGGGATGGATGGTGGCAAGGAGAGGAGGGACACAAGATGGGGAAAAAGAGGGAAAGGCAGCCACATTCTCTTACTGGGAGGTCTAGTATGAAGCCTTCCAGCACAAAGCCAGAGGACAGCTTCAAATTTCAACAAGTTTCTGAATTTTGCTGTTATACGTACTGGACAACTTAATAAAAACATAAAAATGTTTTGTGAACATGAGAGAAAGGAGAATTTTTGAAATTCAATTGCTGAAAAATAAGGAAAATTTATTTATTGGATGCATGGTTTTGTGGACTGGGATTCCTAGCTGCTATATTCAGTAGGCAATGGGTAAAGCTCTCCTAGAACACAATCAATAATGCACGTCTGGACATATTGACTTAGAAGTCATCAATGTGTCTGTGGTGATTGGAAGGGTAGCAAGAATCTGATGACCTTGGTAACATGTAGAGCAATAGAGAAAAACTTGAGGGCAAGACTATCTGAAGAACACCAATATCAAACAGGTAGAAGGAGGCAGTCACCTAAAAATATTTAGGAAACATTTTTGGAGCAGCTTCCTTTTGGAGAAGTGGCCTGTTCATGAAGGTCTAATGTTGCTAGCCTTGCATTTCAGTTCAAACGGGATATTGTCTCATGTGTCTAGGTTTCATGAGACATATTATACATTGCTAAAATAACATGTCTTTCTTGCCTTTTCTTGTTCACATAATAAAACTAATGCAATTCTTTGTTTTATGTTATTTTTGATGGGAGGCAGAAAGAAGAATTTGAGTGCTGGACACATAAATATTCCCATGAGCTTTTATTTAAAAAAAATAAAAAATCAAAACTCAGTGTTTACCACCAAAACAAGGAACAAACAAACAAACATAAAAAAGAGCCTTCAAACACATGCATTAGATAATTGACAAGTGGACAAGCTATGATACATCATAAACAACTGGATTACAGAGTCACCTGAAAAGTTAGAGTTCAGTAGTTTGCTGATTCTTTTTTTTTTTTTTTTTTATTGTTTTTGACAGAGAGAAAGAGAGAGAGATACAGAGACAGAGAGAAAACTGAACTGGGGGAACTCCCCAATTCAGCATATGGGTCCGCATGGGCCGGGATTCGATCCCTGGTCCCCAGCGCTACAAAGTGAGCACTTAATCCACTGAGCCATCCCAGCTTCCCCAAGTTTGCTAATTCTTGAGTCTTTATTAGTTTCAATTGTCTTCAAGGAACACATAGTAATAAATTTCCTCTGGTGTGCATGCTAGTATTCTTGAATCCTTTAAAGATATAGATTCTTATTAAGGACGAAGCTGCAGAGGCTGCCAACATTTCATGTGTCAGCCTTGGTAAAAACTGATGTTCATATGTTCCTGTCAGTTGTCACCTGGGATGGATTTCAGTTGCCATTGTGAATATAAAAAGCTCGCTGTCCCATTACTAATTCCCATGAGTTATTTAGTCCTGTCTTTCTTTTTCTAAAGGTTAAACTCTTATCTTTCTGCTAAAAAGTTAGATAATTAATATCCTCACTTACAATACTTCCATAACATCTGCAGATTATGCACCATTAATCAAGTTTCTCTGCAGGCATGATTGACTTTTGTAGAGAAATTTGGGGAAGAAATTATTTTTCTTTAGTAATAACTTTGTTGTTATTAGGGTTAAAAAATCTCTTCCTGAGGAACTCAATTTAAGTAACAGTCTCTAGCTACGTAAAACAGATATGAAACAACCATATAACAGAAATATGAGTAAATTACATTGTCTTAGCATCTTTAGGAGTGCTGACATTTCTTTGAATTAAAAACTTTAAAAGTTGTAATTGGCAAAGCATTTTATATTTATAAAATAATTTGTATAAAGTCTTAAATTTTTATTTTCAAATGACAGAAGCAAAAATTCAGGATGTATACTTTATTAGTATTTCAACTTGACCTTGGAATGCACTTATATGAAAAAAATATATTAAAAAATCATATTTTTAACATCCAAGAATTTCTGTGCCTGAATTATTTGTCAAGAGTACTTGCACAAGGAAAGTGCTGGACATTTATAGAAAATATGTCCTAGAAAAGATTTGTGCATGAAAAATATCTGTTTTATATCTGTGATGTTTCCTTGACATTTTCTTTTTGCTATAGGTTTCTTATAATACTTCCTTGATGTGTCTGAGGAGATAGGTTGTGGAAATTTTTTGGAAGCTTTAGAGATCTATTAAACATAGAAATAAAACCTCTTTTTTTCATCATAAGACCTTGCTTTCCATTCTCTCCCTTATATTTTTTTCTTTTCTTATACATTCTCAGAGTAAGCAGTAGAAAATACCAAACCACTTCAAAGGAAAGAAATTAATATAAGACTTTTTGAGGTTGAATGACCAAAAAACACACATGAATTACATCAATAAAACTAAATATTAGTTTCATGCCAAAAATATTAATAAAGTATCTTAATCCAAATGACACTTTCTCTAAATTTTGAATGTAATAAAATTTTTCAAGAAAAATATTGACAACTTGATAGAGAGGGCATATATATATATCTCAATAGTAGTCATAGAAATATTTTTTAAGCAAAAGATTTCAATTTTTGGAAGAGAAGAGTCATAATAAAAAGAAAACAGAGTGGTGCCAGTAGGTCATAATTAGGTATACTGATAACTTTATAGAATCTAGGTATCTTCTGAAAATATTAATTAGGACCTTTGTATGAGTCGAAGGTCTTGAAAGGTAATACAGAAAATAATTAACTATCAATTAGCTCTCTATATAAATTTTTTTTGCTTGTAAAAATCATTGCATTTAGTGTTCAGTTGAAGTTTAATCTCAATCCCTATTGGACTATTTACAATTGCCTATATATTTTTAAATCTTTATAAATGAGCTTATGTTTATCTCTACTTCCTTCATTCTTGGTGACCTTCTACTCACCCTTAAAGAGGCAAATAAAAAAAGTTTTCTCTGTGAAGGTTATAGAACCCCTTTATTCAAAAATAATTATTTTCTTTGCTATGATTCGATATTATTTGAAGCAGAGCCTAGTCATTTTGCATCTTACATTTTTGCTCACATGGTTTTTAACCCATGTTAAATGTGACCTTGGCAAGGGCATGAGCCTTATTTCAGACATCATATTTCCAGAAAGGAGCTCAGTGCCTTACACAAGCAGTCAGTTTTAAAATATACGTAAAAGTATAGAAATGTATCATATATTCTCAGAGTTAGAAACAAGAAGGGGCACAGTTAATATCCTGAGCATAGGAAATGCTTATTTCTTCTTTAGCTACAAACAACCTCTATGATTTATTATTACTTCCTAATGGAAGACTGAATTTAGAGCAAAAATAACTAAGAACAAAGATTTAAGTAGCAGACTGATAAAAATGTATAATTCAACATGAGGAAAAGAACTCTGTGACAAATAGTTTGTAACCTTGCAATTAAATGAACGGTCATTCAGAAAAAAATGTGTATGTATGGGGGCGGGGGGGGGGATATCACCACAAATTAAGCATTTGGAAAATGAGAATATATTTTTAGATTTACCTTACTTGATCTTTAACAAATTAGCAAGCACAATTATGTCAGAATAAGTTTGAGGATATCAAGTACCAATTTCTATCCAGAACTAATGACTGAACACCCTTAAAAATGTATTGTTACCAAGAGTTTGAGAGATGTAGACACAAGTAATTCTACTTACATATTTGTTCTCACACATTTGAATTTTAAATGTATGTATTCCTTTTATCCTTAAGTATACTGAGGGCAAAGTTGACTAATGAGATGGATATAAATTGTTCGTTTAATATAAGCACTTACAACTTCTTACTTTAATCTCTCTCTGTCTATATACTCATTTAGACAGATATTTTTTTTTAAGATTTATTTTATTGTTTTTGACATAGAGAGAGACAGAGATGGAGAGAGACAGAGAGAAGGGGAAGGGCCCAGAGCAGTCTCCATAGTTGTACATTAGTTTTTGATATAGTTTTGTTCCATAGGTGGGTATGGGGCCCCACAGGGCAGGAGTTGGGCTGGGGACCTCCCACACCGGAACCTCACCCTAGTAAGAAGTGAAATGGGGCATACCCTAGCTTAGCAAATGGGTCTACATGAGTGGGGACTGGAATTCAATCCTCACACCCTGGGGCTGCAAGATGAGCGCTCAACCTGCTGACCCATCCCAGCATCTGCAATTACTTAAAATGTAAATGAATTAAGTGCTCCAATCATATGATAGGGAGGCTGAATGAATCAAAAAGAGAACAAAACAAAAAATAAGACCCTTATATATACTGCCTACAATACACTCACTTAAGGTTGAAAAACACACACAGACTGAAAATAAAGGGATGGAAAAAGATTTTTCATGAAAGTAAAAACAAACAACAAAAAGAGCTGGGGTAGCAATACTTACACCAGACAAAATAAACGTTAAAGCAAAGTCTATAACAACACACAAAGAAAGACCCAATAATCCCACTTCTAGGTATTTATCCAAGAAAACCCAAAGAGCTACTTAGTGTGAACCAATGCATCTAAATGTTCATTGTGGCATTATTTACAATAGCTGAGATATGGAGGCAAATTTAATATCCATCAATGTATGAATGAAACCCACATCTATTCAAATGTTAAGCTAATTTAAATTTTATTATACGATAGAATGTAATGTCTTAATGTAAGTAACAATCATTCAAGCATATCCAAGCAGGAAGCCTTGGTTTTCTTAATTGATAGCAAACCAGCCTTGGTACACATAATTTGTGTATCATCAAGAGCTCCATGATGTGGAATTTTTGAGAACTTCAATGTAGACTATCCCAGATTTCACAAACTGTTGGTGTTACGATAATCCATGATCTTTCTTGAGTTGCTTCAGTTTCTCTTGCTCTTTAATTAGATTTTTGTTTGTTGGTACTTTGCTTTTTACTTTGTTTTAATTTAATGGCTATTTCATGGAATTCTTTAGAATTTGTTTGTGAAGGCTATTTTGTACTACCTTTGATGGGAAGACTCTGTTTAAGAGAATGATGTGAAATGCTATCTTTGGATGGTGTGGATACTTCTTTAAAGCACTTTAGTGTTTGAAAATGGCATGTGAATCAATAAATAATTAAAAGAATGAT